>SEYY01012919.1:0-17500 GCA_009176605.1 Armadillidium nasatum
AATTTTCAATTCCTAAGTAATTTGACTCTCATATGGTACTTAAACGCCTGAAAAAAGGAGTTCAAAAAGATAATTTCAGTCTTGGTTGAGTATGGGTCGATTCTTTTGATTTTTAATAGGTGAAAACCTGTAAAGCCATTTCAAGTTTGACTTGAAATATTCCGATCAAAGTTTTGTGTAAGCTTTTTAAATTCCTATAACTTTCTCATCAATGGAGAGATCTGCTTGATGTTCTAGAATAAGATGAGCATATTTTTCTGACCAAAAATCGGAATGCTTCAGAACATTGCCTTGACCAAAATATTCTGCCTTTAAGGGTTTTAAGGGTTGTTAAAAGGAGGGTGATATTTAATATAAAGAAGAAATATGGATGTTGTTTCAAGAACAAGTCATATGGTTTATTAGTTAGGACATTCTACAAAAAAAAAAATAAAACTTTTTGCCTACTTCTGCTCACACGCGCAGGGCCCTCTAGCTGGCTGAATAAATAAATTTTGCCAAATCTAAATATCGGAACAAATGTCCGTCCCAATAGACCCTCTAAAAAAATCGGGACGGATGGTTACTTTATTCTAGACATATAAGGATTTGGGACCCCTGATTCCAAATCTGTAATTCCGGTTCTCCTGTATATTACCGTTTTTAAGTTAAAGGCCGACATACATACCAAGGTGGTTTCTCGTACTTTCTGAGCATACAAAATAAAATTATCAAACTTGGGGGCCTATATCTCCTCAATCGTAGCAGATAGAGGAACAATCCATGAAGACTTTAAAGTTTTATATGACACGTACAATTCAGATATTAAATATTTTTGCTCTATCTCGTAATTTAGAATTCGTAAGAAATTACAGTTACGATTTCGACAAAAAAGAATTTAATAATTTTTTTTGAGGGGTCATATCTCCTGAACGGAAGCTCGTGGAATCCTGAGCTGTTCATATTAAAGTTTAGCTTACATATCACCAGTTGTACACTTTAAAAAAAAAAAAAAAAAAAAAAAAAAAAAAATCAGGGTGGAGATTTCTGAATCTGGAGTTCCTATCCTCCTACGATGTGCCGTTAAAGAGTTATGAGCAGTTAAAGGGGACCCCAGAAGCCCGTCGATCTTAACCTATCACACAACGTGCCGCATTATAGGGCGATTTGTGCCATGAAATAAGCGTCTGTGTGCCAGAATTCAAAATTTGGCTTTCCGTTCTATACCATTTTTTTTAAGCCGAACTATAATGGTTAGAGAATCGGACAATATATAATTTGATAATCCATGGAAACTACTATACTAGTTTAAAATTTAAAGGTTTAACTATTACGGTTTTTAAATAAGAAAATAAAGTTTCAATTAGAAACAGTAGCGGCGATAAAACCAAAGCCGACCTTGCGCTGTGGGAGGGCCTCAAATTTTTGGAACCCATAACTGATACCCTTGTGCAAGTATAAAGATATCCATAGATATAAAACAAAGCATATATATATATATATATATATATATATATATATATATATATATATATATATATATATATATATATATATATATATATATATATATATATATATATATATATATATATATATATATATATATATATATATATGAAAAATAACAAACTTTGCTAAAATTTTTATTTTATAAAGGAGCAGAAAACTATTTAAAATTTCTAGATGTAAAAAAAAATATATCGCAGGTTCAATAATGAAGTTTAAATATCGATCTATCGATACATCGACTTTGAAAATATCATCGATATTTTATCGATACTATCATAAAAAATATCGATATCGATATATACCGAAACTCTTTCGGCATCCCTACTTATTTTCCTTCTGGATCGTAGTGGTGGATCCAAATTTCGTCTTTCGTTACAATGTTTTGAAGAAATTCTGTACACCTTCGCCATGCAAATTTTCAATCACTGCACGTTGCTTTAACAAATTATTACTATTAGCTTCCATTTTCTATCGGTGCACAACAATGAAACCAAATAACTATACCGTTCGATTGTCAAATCAATTCTACGAGCTTCAATCTTTCGGACGCAGGTCTGAACATGTATACTCCTGTTTCCGTTGCTTAGCAATGAATCAACAGGCGTAATTATTAAGGCCGCCCTCATATATATATATATATATATATATATATATATATATATATATATATATATATATATATATATATATATATATATATATATATTATATATATATATATATATATATATATATATATATATATATATATATATATATATATATATATATATATATATATATATATATATATATATATATATATATATATATATATATATATATATATATATATATATATATATATATATATATATATATATATATATATATATATATATATATATATATATATATATATATATATATATATATATATAGCCGTAAGCCATTCATCTTAAAAAGTTTAACAAATTTTTAAATGATTTTTTACTTAACAATAAAAGCATAAAATAAGTCATTTCTTCGCAGCCATTTTATTTATTTAAAAAGAAATTCCAAAAATGAATTATATATCAGGAAAAAAATTCCAAAATGCACTAATCACACCTGCCCTCAACAACTAATGTCAAGACACTGAGAATTTACCAACGTGATTTGATTATATATCTTATAAAAGAATACGGGATTGACTCAGTATCACAGCACCTGGGAATATCAACAATATTATAAGTAGCATACATACTGAGATTGAAAGGCAGGAGAAGTTATGCCTACCTAATGTACAATATATTTAAAATTTTGCATTTAAGCCTAATAATCAAATTAACCTTTATAAATTTGTCGTATTAGGTGCATATTATGCCCAAGAAGGAACTTTTTGATCGAAAACATTGAAGAACCTTTTTTAAAATGAAAACCTATTTATTTTTATAATAATAATAACAATAATAATAATAATAATAATAATAATAATAATAATAATATTATTATTATTATTATTATTATTATTATTATTATTATTATTATTATTATTATTAAGCATAGGCATAATAATGATAATAATTGTAAAAATATTCTAAAATGTGAAGAACAAAAATTTAAATATGTATATTTTCCTTAAAATTTCTTTCAAAATGTTTCTTGCACTATAAACGAAGGTTTGCACTATTGGTTGCATTTCACTTGCAACCACAGCGTACTAATAGAAACGCTCGAGCGGCAAGTGTGGGCACACAATTCTCTCGTCCATTATATTAAAGGATGCGTTTGTAAAATTTTTGCAACCACATTCAGTATTTTCTTCGTTTGTAATACTTATCAAAATTGTATGACGATTTTTTTAGCATTAAATAACGCTTTATTGTAATGTTATTATAATAAGATGCAATTAATAAAAGATTTAATCCTATTAAAAAAATTATGAAATTAAAAGTAATAAATAACAGCTGCACACTAGCTAGTTTCTTATAGTGGTTGTTGCACAAACCTACAACCACATCACGAGCCGCCTCTGATATATATATATATATATATATATATATATATATATATATATATATATATATATATATATATATATATATATATATATATATATATATATATATATATATATATATATTATATATATATATATATATATATATATATATATATATATATATATATATATATATATATATATATATATATATATATATATATATATATATATATATATATATATAATATATATATATATATATATATATATAATATATATATATATATATATATATATATATATATATATATATATATATATATATATATATATATATATATATTATATATATATATATATATATATATATTATATATATATATATATATATATATATATATATATATGTATATATATTTTAAAAGTTCACATCTCACGGGCATTGCCCTATTCGAGGAGAAGGAACTTTCTAGGTAGTATATACCTAGAATCCCGAAGTGGGATCGAACCGGCGCCCTCAAGCACGTGAGTTGAGTCAATCACCCTACCGTTCATATATATTATATATATATATATATATATATATATATATATATATATATATATATATATATATATATATATATGTGTGTGTGTGTGTGTGTGTGTGTGTGTGTGTGTGTGTGTGTGTGTGTGTGTGTGTGTGAGAGAGAGAGAGAGAGTGTGTTTCCTATAGTGGGAATAGTTCAGAGGCGCACGAATTTCTACTAGAGTTGGTAATTTCTTAATAATGGTTGATTAAAGGCCGACATATCTTGATACACGGTGTTTGAAGAATAAATGAAGATATGCAAATCAAAGACTTTATCAGTAAAGTATATATATTAGTGACCATAACAGTTAAGTCTGAGATCAGAAAGTTGTATAGAGAGAGGATGAGATTATGAGGGAAGGCATTCAGCATAAACCCTTTTTGCTGGAAGAAATATGCGATGGGAGAATTAATGAGAGCGAAAGGGTTTATAAGACGAAAAGCACTAAACTTCCCCTTATCGAGGAGAGCTTTATGAGTGGAGCCACCTGAGATGTGGGATTCTCACTCCATAAAGGGGCGAACAACACCCCTAGAAATAACTGGAGCATCGTCAAGAAATTCCTTAGGCATCACAGAATACCCAAGCTTATTTAGAAAGAGAAGTAATGTCATCTTTCCATAAATGATTAAGAGAAAAAGAAACTGAGAATATTAAAGACACAGGAAAGTTTGAGTCATGTGCTTTAGAAACAAATGTCACAGTTGTGTGGAAGGTTATGTCAAGTAGAAAGATGGAAGAATTGAGTTTTAAAGGAATTATTAATAGCACCTATATTTTCTCTTCTCCAATTTGAAATACGAGAAGGATATGAAGTTAGTTGTTCCAAGGCCATCCACTTTGCATCAATTAAGTGAAAAGAGTAATGAAGATTGGATTCATCGGCAAAGAAGTGGATAGGGGATGAAGTAACAGAGGGAAGGTCATTAATTAAAAGTAGAAAAAGAGTTGAGGAAAGGACAGATCTTTGAGAAGCACCACTATTAATAGATTTAAAGGAATTATGGGGCCAGTCTACAACAGCTATTAATATAGAACTACCGGAAAGGAAATCAGAGAAAATAACAGAGAGAGAAGGATAGATTCCGAAAAAGGGAAGTTTTGAAATCAAAACTTTGTGCCAGACTCTGTCGAGGGCTATCGACATGTCCAGCGCTACAACACATGATTCATCGAAATGCAGAAGAGAGGGAGAACCAAGAACCAGAGAGAAGGGAAAGAAGATCATGAGTAGAATGCTTTTTGAGAAAGTCATACTCGCAATCAGAAATAAGATTTGAAGAATTGAGATTTTTTTCAAGCCTTCCTGTTAAGGAAAGATTTGGAAACTTTAGAAAGAATAGAGATTAAGGAAATAGTATTATATTTAAAGGGTTGGGAGGGGTCCCATTTCTTCGGTACGGGCTGAAAGAGCGAACGCTTCCAGCAAGAAGGAAAAGTCGAAATAGAAAGAAAGAGAATATAGTTTACCAAGGTAGAGTTCAATTTCAGAAGCACAAGTTTTGAGAACAACAAGAGGGATACCATCTGGACCATACTTTTCTTAGTGTTAAGCTCAGAGAGAGGAAAAATGACATTCTTATAAGAAAACAATATTAAGCATAAATCACTTTGAGAGGATTTAAGGAGTATGAATAGCTCAGGTATCGTTTAAGGTCAAATTAGAGGCAAAAGTTTGAGCGAAGCGTGCAGGTTTAGTAATAGGAAAAACGGCAGCTGTGCCGTCAGAAGGTGCTAGAAGCAGGAAAGAAGAAGAAACAGAGTTGGAGTGGAAATATTTTGCAAAATGCTAGAAAGGGCGTGAGAAAGAGGAGCCATAAATATTATAACATTTTCTACACAAAAAAGAGTTTTTGGTGTTACAGAGAATAGATTTTGCACGATACGGGGATGAAATATAAGTTACGTGAGTTTCTGGAGATTGAAGACGACAGTAATCTCTGAGGTCAGCATCCCTGCGGCAAAGATCACAAGAATAAGCAGAGTTAAACAGAGGTGTTAGGTTTTAAAGAAAGGAAATAATATGGAACGTACGCCAACATGTCAGAGAGAATCACCTCGGTTATGTGATCTGCACATTCAAAAGGAACGCTCACACGAAAAGAATAATCATTCCAAGGGAAATCAGAAAAGAACAACCACAAGTCAGGTCAGTGAATGTCACCGAAGTGACATAAAAGTCGGGAGGCGGGAGTTGTTCTTGTAGAAGACTTGAAGAGGCAGAACAAGATACGAAAATAATGGGATGAACCCAGAGGAGGAAATAGTTTAACAGTGTAAGGAGAAGAATAAAAAGTTAGGAAAAAATCAAGTATGTTGGGTTCATCACCAAGGCCGTTAGGGATACGTGGAAGGGAGATGCAATAACTGCTCAAGGTTGTTCTGGATTGAAAAGCGGTAGGGAAATTTACACACTACAAACTGGATCTTGAGAACTAGATGAAAACCATTAGCTGCGGTGAACATTGATATCACCTAAAATGATGATTTAAGAGAAAGGAGAAGAAAAAAGATTGAGCTCTATTTTGAAGTTTAAATAGTCAAAGAATTTTATATATTCAGTTGAATTTGGAAATAAATAGACAGCATAAATAAATTTAGCTGAAGAATTGCAAGAGAGCTTAAGAAGTAAAGTGGAGAATTTAGAAGTTCCACATTAGAGACACGAGAACAGACAACATTGTTGCGCACATATGAGTAACATCTGTCTTTTGCTGAAAATTGAGGATACAGATAGTGAGAGGTAACAGAGTTGAGATTATTGTCAATACACTCAAGCACCTGTGTTTCAGTTAAGCTTTAAGGAAATAGGTATAGAAGAAGACATGTGATGTTCGACAAAGGAGAAATTAGACAAAAGATTAAGAATGTTGCAGAAATTAATGAAAAAATGGCAGCGAGGTCTTGGCCGTACCATCCCCATCATCGGAAGCTGCCAACATGCAAATGTTGATGTGGTAAGGGGTGGGTGTGAGGCATTACTTAGATACCACCATCACAGGTTTCTCCGAGGCTGCTTTATGTTTCACCATTTTTTTTAAATAGGTAATGTATACAAGTAAGCGTCTGTAAATTTGAGGGGGTATATGGGAAGGAGCAGGATATTGAGAGCATAGACGATCCAATTTAGGTCGAGTGTACACTAATCACAATATGAGAAAGAGAATATCAAAACAACGAATTATATATATATATATATATATATATATATATATATATATATATATATATATATATATATATATATATATATATATATATATATATATATATATATATATATATATATATATATATATATATATATATATATATATATATATATATATATATATATATATATATATATATATATATATATATATGGTGATTATAAAGTTAACCGACAAACGCCGTGACCTAGGAAAACACGGTTGTGGGAAAACATAATCTCTAAACACACATCATGTGGAAATGCACGACAGAGGTACGATACATTTGTTAAAATGTTGTCCGAAACCGTATCCACAAAGTTAATCAAATGAATTGGAGAGCAACATAATTAATACATTGAAACGTTTGGTAACATTGTAGAGGGCTTGGCACATGGTCTTATGAAGGTAACTTTGTCGTTCGGAATGTTTGTAGCGATCATAAGCACGATAATTGTGAATATGAGAAGACAGGAACATCTGGGCTGTGACGGTGGTACGCTACACTGTGTGGGAACAAGTTAACATGGTCTTCACATACGGACGGTCATGCTGAAGCAACATTGCCTCGGCAATCGTATCCCAATATACGATAACCCCATAGCACGACTTTTACGAGCATCTTTCGGAGATTACGTGAAAAGGAATAACTGCAAGCACCGAATTCTACCTAGGACCTCTCCGAGTTGTATGTACACCTGAGAGTACACGATCCTTCAGGACGTTGCATTAGATCTAAGAATCAGTTTCCAAACTCTTGCTAGGAGCCATGGCGTGTGTCAGCGGACCATTTTAAGAGTTCTGCGTAATGAGATATGCACACCTATCCTTAACAATGTGTCCAGGGTCTCACTCCCCTGGATTATGCCCCCTGCTTGCAGTTTTGTTGGTGGTTCCAGCAACATCAATGACAAAGTGTTTTTCTCATCACAGATGAAGTGTCATTTGACAGGGACGGCGTGACAAATTTTCACAACACATACATTTAGGCACGTAGAAATCCTTATGGCATTCACCCATGCAGACATAAACACCATTTCTGTGTTAATGTGTGGGCTGGTATAAATGGCGACATATATATGTCCTACCTTAACACCTGAACGGCCACTCACACCTACGGTTCTTACGGGGTCAATTTCTGGCACTCCTCGAGTTTGTCGCGACATGTGGTAAATGCCTCATGAAGCTCTAACCCACTTTTCGAGACCAGTTCTCCAGAATCTCGACTGGGCAGCCGTGACATGGCCTCCACGGCTCCGACCTTAATTCTTTGGATTATTATATGTAGGGACACCTGAAAATTTTCACGTACAGAGAGAGACCCTTTCAGGATGTTAATACTCTTCAGCAACGGATCGTCGATCGGTGAAACGACATTAGTGCGCATGTCAATGCCTTCCACAGACTGTCATTCCCTGCTCAGACGGATCATAGCTTGCATAGTTGCAAAAGATTCTTCTAAAAAAGATCACGAGAAAAAGAAATGATAAATTAGTAACATGAAAAGATTTGAGTTGTGGTTTTTGTCATGAAGAGACAGTTGTTTGAAACTATGTCGAGAAGATAGATGAAGAAATTGGGTATTGAGTTATTGGAAACAACTCTATACTTTTTATGGAATGTACGCCAACATGTCAGAGAGAATCACAGGAGATTCGAGGAGGATAAGATGTCCAGCCAATTGCTATAAGACCACACTCCTTGAACTAACTATTTGCTGCTGAGTGGGTCATCTTTCAAACTGAAGTATTAATGAAGAAAGTGTTCATCGGAATAAGAATAGATAAAAGATGAAATGACAATTAGAAGAATGTCAATGATAATTAGAAAAAGAAGTGTTGAGGTAGAACAGGACCCTGAGGAACACCAAAACATGAACGGTAGCTTCCTACTACAGCTTCTATAGAAAGACCGGAAAGAAAATCAGAGGGTAGGTCACCTATAGTAGGATAGTTTTCAGAAAAGAAAAGTTTAGAATCCAAACTATTGTGCCTCAATCTGTCGAAAGCTTTCGATATGTATTAAAACACAAAAATAATTCATAGTTTTCAGAACCAAAGAAGGGATACGGTCCATTCAGTACGTCTTCTTAATGTTAAGCTCAGAGAGAGAGAGGAGAGAGAGAGAGAGAGAGAGAGAGAGAGAGAGAGAGAGAGAGAGAGAGAGAGAGAGAGAGAGAGAGAGAGAGAGAGAGAGAGAGAGAGAGAGAGAGAGAGAGAGAGAGAGAGAGAGAGAGAGAGAGAGAGAGAGAGAGAGAGAGAGCAGAAATTAAATAATTAGAGGAAATGATTATGCTTGAAAAAAAAATGAGCAGGAGGATGGGGAAGAGAAAGAGGAATAGCTCCAGAAGAGATTAACGTGCAATTAGAGGTAAAGGTAGGTTTGAGCGAAATTCTGGAATTTAAAGATAAGCTTTATAAAATATTATTTTTGCATTATATATATATATATATATATATATATATATATATATATATATATATATATATATATATATATATATATATATATATATATATATATATATATATATATATATATATATATATATATATATATATATATATATATATATATATATATACTATATATATATATATATATATATATATATATATATATATATATATATATATATATATATATATATATATATATAGGGGTGACCACTAACCTTAACTTTGGGAGCCTCAAATTTATGAAGTTTTTTCGAAGTGGGCCACATTGTTAAGAGATTAATGGTTTACAAAATGAAGACACTTTTTTTTATTTTATAAAAAATGAGAAAACATTTATTACCAACGTTATTATTTGTTGCGCAAGATTTTACTTTTGAGAATTGCTTATTCGAGTGTTCATTTTTGCTGTTAGTTTTTGAAATCTGGCTGATAATTGGTAAACGCAGTTCGCACGAGTTCACTTAAATGTTCATCCGTTAGTTCAGATCGATATTTAGATTTAATGAACTTAAGAGTTGAACACAATGATTCACACACATAAGTAGTCCCAAATATTGAGATAAGTTTCTTAGCACACTCTTTTGTTAGTGGGTATTTTCTTCTGGAACTTTCTTCCAAAATTCTATGGCTGAAACGCCACTTCGTTGCAGTCCTTTTAGTCCTTCGTCCTCTTGCAGTTCTAGTAGCTCCAACTCTACAGCTGCTGTATCCTTTGTAATTGGTGATGAAACAGGACAGCCATCGCCCACAACATCAACAGAAAAAGGATTTTTCCAGGAATGAAAATGAAGGCTTAAGTGTTCTCAAATCATTAAATCTGCTATTGATTTCTTCAGCAAGACCAGACATTTTACGCAAATAATCTTCTGTTTTCACTTGAACGTCAACAAGGATTTCAGTAATTTTAATGTTCTTCAAACATTTGAAATGAGCGAATGTTTTAGTCTCAAGGTCTTTCTGAAAGAGTCTTAATTTGCTATAAAAGCTAAATACACTCTACGCTCAATCAGAAATAAGTTTATCTCTTCCTTGTAATGAAATGCTTAGCGTTTGTAAATGCTGAACCACATCTGTTAAAAAAAAAAGCAAAATCTAACAATCACTGGGGGGAAACCACAATTAACAGGAAAGGATAATGAGGTGACTCCATCGACAAGTGCATTATATATATATATATATATATATATATATATATATATATATATATATATATATATATATATATATATATATATATATATATATATATATATATATATATATATATATATATATATATATATATATATATATATATATATATATATATATATATATATATATATATATATATATATATATATATATATATATATATATATATATATATATATATATATATATATATATATATATATATATATATATATATATATATATATATATATATATATATATATATATATATATATATATATATATATATATATATATATTATATATATATATATATATATATATATATATATATATATATATATATATATATATATATATATATATATATATATATATATATATATATATATATATATATATATATATATATATATATATATATATATATATATATATATATATATATATATATATATATATATATATATATATATATATATATATATATATATATATATATATATATATATATATATATATATATATATATATATATATATATATATATATATATATATATTATATATATATATAGTATATATATATATATATATATATATATTATATATATATATATATATATATATATATATATATATATATATATATATATATATATATATAATATATATATGAATCTCAGAGGAAACTAGACTTGAGTAAGCAAAGAGAAGGAGGAAACCTAAAGAAAAGGAGATTAGAGAGTAATAACTCGTCATACTCGGTCAGAAGCCTTGAATGTGTCAAGTGCCACCACACAAGATCACTCTTAGTCCCTAAGAGCAGAAGACTATACATCACTTTTATTGGAATTTGTTTACCTCAATACTGATACTTGTTGAAGATCCGAAAGAAGGAAATGAGATTCCAGATGAAGGTAATAAGATTTGAGAGGTTTTAGTCCAAATACAAGTGAGAGCCACAGGATGGTAGTTGGAAGGATCAGAGCGGCTACCTCTCTTCGGAATGGCTTAAAGTGCGCGCATTTTCAGCTCTGAGGAAAAGTATTAGTATAAAGACATAGAGAGTAAAGCCGCACGAAGACAGTCTCCAGTTCACACACACACTCTCTCAGAACATGGGGAGGAATTCATCCGGGTCACTAGTCTTTCTGATATCATAGACCTATGGGTCCCATGAACTCGATCATGTATAATCACAAGTATAGACTTGAGACACCTGAGAGGAGAAGTTGAAAAAAGGATACCAGAATCATCCAGGTGGAATTAAATGAAAATGGGGGGGGGGGAATAAATGGATTAGTCTTTTCAGAAGTGTTAGCTACAGATCAGTCAGAGAGAATAAGAGAAGGAAAGGTAGATTTACATAAGTTATAAGAGATGTTTATGAGCAAGAAGTCAGAAATTTTTTTCAATAAAAGAACCGTTAGTCATGTGGTAGAGCTAAACGTCTGCAAGAAAATATTATATAACCATATCCTTGCAGCGTGTGCAAAGTCTTTGAAAATGACGGGTAGAAGAGATCCCTGGTCATACCCTCACTTTTGTTAGGTAAGTCTCAGCATCTTAGGGTTTTCTTTATGGGAATATCTTAATTAAGAACCTAATGCACTCAGCCTGTTTTTGATGCAAGAAAATTTTTGGAACATGTGTGTGCTAAACTATTCAGATCCAGTTAGAAACTTTTGAAAGAATGCTCCAATCGATGATTTAGAGTATAATATCTGCATTGAGTTTAGATGATGATATTTTGAACATTTGCTGTGATTTGTACTAAGATTAAGTACCTCATACTAGAATCTTTCTGTTGGAACATGTTTCTCAAATGTCATTTATTATTCTTCCTCGAAACAGAATTTTCCGGATTTAATATGTTAGCATACTTTGGTTTCAAATAATGGCGGAGATAACCTCTTGAAGATTGTTCCTTTTCGCTTTCGCTATATATATATATATATATATATATATATATATATATATATATATATATATATATATATATATATATATATATATATATATATATATATTTGCAGGGTGTCCCATAAATTTCCATACATGGGGAAATAATACATGAAAAGGCGAATCCATTTTTTTTTTGCATAATATTCTCTATATGAACTTCATATCGCTCGAAACACAATTCAAAGCGTGTCCTCCATTGCTGAAGAACACGTTCAAGCACAGGCTGAGTTATGCCGGTAATGGCATCGGTGATATGTTGCCTGAGATGATTTATGTTTTGTATCTTTTCCCGATGCACCACAGCCTTCACATGTCCCAGAGGTAAAAATTAAGTGGGGTAAGGTTTGAGGATTTGTTAGGCCATTCCACAGAGCCACCCCAACCGAACCAAGTTCCTGAAAATTGATAATGTAACCACTCAAGTGCGTTAATACCGAAATGAAGTGGCGATCCATCTTGCTGAAAGTACACGAAAGTTACCATCCTCGTTTAAAATGGATGGGAAAATATCTTCCTGCGACATGTTGAGATACTTATCGGCAGTAAGATTTCCCTCAATGAAAAATGGTCCAATAACCCTGTGACCTCATATCTCGGCTCATATCATTACTTTACCTGCACCCCGCATCTTTGTTGGGCTCAGCCAGTGAGGGTTTGTATTGATCCAATAACGTACATTTTGTCGATTCACTTCTCTATTACCGTAAAAGTTTGCCTCGTCTGTAAACAATATGCCAGCTGAGAAGCCTGCATCCTCTTGAAGTTTGCTCAATACCCACTCACAAAATTCCAGCCGTCTATCCGGGTCGTCTTCACACATATACTGTGCTAAATAGCAATTTGTATGGATGCCATTTGTTTGTTTTTAAAATGCAGCCGAACTCGATCTGCTGACACTGGTTGTAGGAGACAACCGTCACATACTTTTCTTGGGACTCTGTGTAAGCGCGGAGAGTACGTTACGTGTTGTATCTTCATCGCTGGCAGTATGTCTGCGACCGCTTCTCGTCTGATCTGTAACAGATCCTGTTTTTTTAAATTTTATTATGAGTTTTGCCATAGTGTCGTGTGTGTTGGTCGTCCAATGTTTTCTGTTAAAGTCGGCTGCAACTTTGCGACAGCTTCCTGAGCCGACCCTCATGATAATGTCAATCCGATGATCTTTAGTTAAACAAATCTTATTGAATATCTGAAAAAAATACATATGTTAAAACTATGTATGGAAACTTATGGGACACCCTATATATATATATATATATATATATATATATATATATATATATATATATATATATATATATATATATATATATATATATATATATATATATATATATATATATATATATATATATATATATTGTGTGGGGGTGTGTGAGGAGAGGAGTGGAGACTATGAGAGTGGAGATAATGGAGTAGGAGGTAGTGGGGGAGCAATTTAAAAGAGTTAAATTTTGAATGGGAAAGGTGAGATGGAATTTGTTTGGGAAAGTGGGAGTGGTTAAGCGAGACACTGATAGTGCAAGGAATGTGTGTGAGATGAGGAGGGTGGGAGGGAAGTGAGTGGTGGTGCGAAGAGGCGAATATAGCAGTCAGGGAAAAAAGCATGCTTTTAAAAATATCTGGGTGCAAAAACGGTAGAAGAGTGGTAGAGGAATGGAAGGCTTATAAGGAAAAAAAGAGCTTAGCCAAATGGGAGGTAAGGTGGGATAAAGAAAGAGCAGATGAAAATGGGGTAATAAGAAAGTGGAGGAATTTAGGGAAGGGAGTACGATGCTTTAGGGGGAGGTGAATGAGGTAAGGAATAAAAAGAAGGTTTGTTGAAGGGAGATAACGGGAATAGGCTAAGAAATAAGACAGGTAGAAAGCGAGGTTAGGGCAATATGGATGGAGTACTATAGTAGGTTACTGAATGTGAGGGAGGCGAGGAGAGAAGCTGAGGTACCGGAGAGGGAGGAGAGAGGGATGGTAGGAAAGATTAAGATTTAGGTAGAAAAAATAGATGAAAGTATTGAGGAAGGTGAAAAGGGGCAAATAATCTAGGCTTGGATGGGATAAGGGGATAGATGTTGAAAGAAGGGAAGGGAGAAAGTACGGTAGAATGGTTTTAAAAATTGTTAAATTTATGTTAGGTAATGGGAAAGGTGCCTCAAGACAGTCAAGATGCGTATGTAATTCCTTTGTATAACGGAAATGGTGATAAATTTGGGCGTGGGAGTTATAGGGGATAAGTTTGATAAGCCTAATGGGAAAAGTGTATGATAGAATTTCATTAGGAAGAATATGGATTTGATGGGTTGATAGGAAAGGAACAGGGGAGTTTTATAGAAGAAAGGGAGTGTATAGATCAGGTTTTCACTTTAAAAATGATTGAGGAGAAAAGTAGAGATAAAGGGAAGAACGTGTTTATATGTTTTATGGATTTGGAAAAGTCTTACGGCAGGATGGACAGGAGTAAATCATGATAGTTTTTGAGAGAGTATGAAATTGAAGAGAAGGTACTGGATGATATTAGTTAATTTTATAGGTACAGTAGAGTTTGTGTGAGAGTAAATAGTGTGGAGACTGAGGTTTTTGATGCGAATAATGGATTGAGGCAATGTTGTGTAATGTCTTCGGGGTTGTTTAATTTATTTTTTGACAAAGTGGTGAGAATGATGGAAAAGATGAGTAGAGGGGTAAGAAGGGAGCAGCAGAGTGTATGGGATGCGAATGTTTTGTTTTATGCGGATATTTTTGTACTTTTGGCGAGGAAACACGGAAGTTTGAAGGTACTGATGGAAGAGTTTGTAAAAGGATTGTTACGAGTTGGGTTTAAGAGAAAATGCGGGGAAGAGTAAAATGTTGTGGATGAAAAATAGGGAGCGAGGGATGTGGATGGGGAGATTAAATGCAAATTAAAGTGGGGAGAGAGAGATTGGAATGGGTTAATTCATTTAAATATCTGGTGGTGAATTTTGGGGAGGGGGATGATAGTGAGGGTGACGAAGTGAGGCATACAATAAGAGAAGGGGAGAAGGTGCTAATAGGATTGAGGAATATTTGGGGTTGAGGAAGGTTGCCAATAGAGGTAAAGGTAAAAATGTTTGAGGGATACTGTATACTGGTGGTGGATCTTATTAATTATATCTACCCTAGCCGATTGTAACGAAATTTATATTATATGGGAACATGACCCCCCCCCCCAAAAAAAAAAAAAAAAAAAAAGCGAAGAAAATATTTAAAAAGCCGAGAACCGAAAGTTAACGAGTTTTGAAAATCGAAAAACGTAGAAAAAAATCCTGAAATGTAACCAATGTGGCAAGAGTATATTTTATAAATCTCATATATGGTTCATGTATTTTCCCTTTATTTTTTTCCTAACAAACTAGTTCGACTTAACCTAACTTTGACTTAAAGGATAAATGTAGGCCTAACGGCCAGGCCAGCAAATATATATATTATAAGTTTATCGCAACAATAAATTTGCAAAATAAAAATAAAAATTGGCTGTATAAAAATTGGCACGTGTTGCAAAATAAATAAATACGCGAAAAAAAAGCGCTAACTAAAAATTGTTTATAAAAAAATCGCCTTAAAAATCACCCTATAAAAGACCCTCGGAGGTTATGTATGGGAGCGAAGTATGAAAGTTGAATGCGAGGAAGAGAAAAAGGTTAAAGTTTTCGAAATGAAGGGTCTGTGGGCAGTATGTGGTAAGGGAAAGAATCAGGAATGTTAGAATAGGGGAGATGTATGACTGGAGAAGGAGTATTGTTGGGAGAGCTGAACAGAGAATGCTGAGGTGGTTTGGGTATGTTTGAAGTATGACTGAGGAGAGACTGGCAAAATATCTATTCATAATATTTATTCATTTTTATCAGAAGTGGAGTGTGTGAGAAGTAGGGAGAGACAGAGGGAAGGTTGGAGGAGTGAGGTCAATGAGTTATTGAGGAATAGAGGGATGAGCTGGGAGGAGGGTGTACGGCTGACGGAGGAGAGGAGTGAGTGGAAAAGATTGGTGAGGGGGTGAGAGTTGGGGAAAGGATGTGGTCTGCGGTAGAAACCACCTTACGATTTTGAGAAAGGATGTGAGAGCAATATATATATATATATATATATATATATATATATATATATAATATATATATATATATATATATATATATATATATATATATATATATATATATATATATATATATATATAATATATATATAAGGAGGAGTAATATAAAGGAATAAAAATTTTATTCATTCAGCACCTCTATTATAAAAGTGAGTAATTTTAATATAGTTTATAAAAAAAAGAAATTTCAGAAAATACATTTTGTTAAATAAATTTATATAATAATGATAAAATTGTGTAAGCAGTTTGTTTTCAAAATTCGCAGTTTTTATTTACAGCCTTTACCACAAATAACCTGCGAAATTTAAAGGAATAACAATTATATTAAATATTTTTTGAAAGAAATATTTTAAAAATAAATATATATTTTATTAATAAATAAAAGTTATTACTATAATTTCGAAATATACGTATTTTGCTAAAATAAAACTTTTTAAGTAAATATAATTATTAATTATTTGTAACATTTTATTTACATGTTTATTCAACACAATGTAATAAAAAGTGGAAAACTATTCTACTTGTTTTGTGATCCTTGCCATTATTTTGAGATAATTTTTATAAGGTATC
>SEYY01012919.1:25000-26156 GCA_009176605.1 Armadillidium nasatum
GGGGTATCGGCATATTTCCGATACTGTATCGGTATCCGTATCGGTACGCCTTTTCAGCGGCAAAATTTTTGGATAAGAGTAAAGTATCGGTTCGGTATCGTATCGGTTTTTTTGGTATCGGGTATCGGTATTGGTCGGTATCGGAAAAATTTTGGTATCGCTCCATCTAATATATATAATATATATATATATAAAAAAATATAATAATATAATATATATATATATATATATATATAATATAATATATATAATATATATAACAATATATATTATATAATTTATATATAATAAATATAATATAATATATAATTATATAATATAATTATATATAATATATATATATATATATATATATATATATATTATATATATATATATATATAATATAGTGACACATTATAATATATATACATGCAAGTATTATAATAAATATATAAAATATAATATATATATATATATAATATATAGTAATATATATATTATATAATATATATAATATATATATATATATATATATATAAATATTGTATATATATATATATATATATTAATATACTATTTTCTTTTTTGTACACTATTGTAATTTTTTTTACTTTTACAAGAATTGAAAGTTTTTTATTTTTTTTATTTTGATTTGGATATAATAATAATAATATATAATAATAATAATAATAATAATAAAAAAAAATAATAATAATAAAATAATAAAAATAATAATAATAATAATAATAATAAAATAATAATAATAATAATAATTTTCAATAAAAAATTTATTTAAGAGGTTTTCAGGTTAAAGTAAATAGAAATAATAAATAATTAAATATAAATAATATATAATATAAAATAATAATAATAATAATAATAATAATAATAATAACATTGTGACTGTGGTTTCCTGTTAGCTACCTTAGTTAATACATAAATAATTTTAATTTATTTAACAACTACAAGTTATTTTAAGTTAGGATGAAGTAACAAAACTGTAGAAATATTAATGATAATATCAATCAGGCAAGTAATAATAACAGAGATTTTTCTTCCATTTACCTTAATATTACTACTACTAATAATAGTATAGCTGATATTAACTCTAATAATAATAATAATGACAATGCCAATATAATAATAATAATAATAACAATAATAATAATAATAA
>SEYY01012921.1:0-5000 GCA_009176605.1 Armadillidium nasatum
TATATATATATATATATTATATATATATATATATATATATATATATATATATATATATATCAAACTTTCTCAGAAAGTTGCCAGATTTCTCAAAAAGTTTTTAATTTTATTTCGAATAAGAAGCAAGAATTCGTTGTTTTCATTATTATCTTAACTTTTTTTTTTATCTCTTTCCCTCTAGATTTCCTCTCAGAGATAATTGGGCCTCACACCTTCCCCTACCTTTAGGGTCTCCCCCTTCCCCCTACCCTTAGGGTCTCAATCTGAGGAGTGGAGGTAGTTTAAAAAGTTTTTTTTTTTTTTTTTTTTTTTTTTTGAAAACTTGTTATTTACAAAACTTGAATTAAAAGTTTTTAATTTTTTAAACTTTTGAAAGATCATTTTAAATTTTTTAAAATAATACGGCCTAATAAAAAATATATATATATATATATATATATATATATATATATATATATATATATATATATATATATATATATATATAATATATATATATATATATATATATATATATATATATATAAAATTGGGCAGAGAAAACATGGTCGTTTTCAATGCCTCAAAAACTCCATTCCTCCATCTTTCTACTCGACACAATCTTCCACACAACTATGATATCTTCTTCGAAAACACTCAACTCAAACCTTCATCTGTTCTCAATATTTTCGGTGTTTCTTTTTCTCGTGATCTTTCTTGGAAAGATCACATTATTTCTCTCTCTAAACAAGCTTCTAGGAGGTTGGGTGTTTGAGGCGCCTTCGTGCTTTTTTAGGCCACCACAGTTGCTTGCTCTGTATAGGGGTGTTGTTCGCCCCTGTATGGAGTATGCTTCGCACATCTGGGGTGGTTCCACACATACAGCTCTCCTAGAGAAGGTGGAGTCTAGGGCATTTCGTCTCATCAACTCTCCTGCTCTTACTAACTCTCTTCTATCTCTTTTTGCCCGTCGAATTGTTGCGTCACTTTCTCTACACTGTCACTATTGCAACGGACATTGCTCTTCTGAACTCTCACATTGCATACCTCCTCCATTAGGAAGGGTTCGTGAGACACGACTTTCTACACAGTCTCATCCTTTCTCTGCCCAACTCTCCGACTGCAAACTTAACCGCTATGCTCAATATTGCATGTACTCTACTGGTAAAGTCTGGAAGACACTTCCTCCATCTATTTTTCCAGCTTCCTATGACTTATCCACCTTCAAACGCCGTGTATCAGGTCATGTCGGCCTTTAATTAGACCATGTTCCTGACTTTCCCTCTAACTCTGGTGGAATATTGGTAGGCCTCTGGCCTTTGCCCACCAAAGAAAAAAATATATATATAAATATATATATATATATATATATAATATATATAATATATATATATATATATATATATATATATATATATATATATATATATATATATATATATATATATATATATATATATATATATATATATATATATATATATATATATATATATATATATATATATGTGTGTGTGAGAGAGTTTAAAAACATACTTGGTGAGTCGATAAAAGCATTTCTACTTTTGAATAATAAAAATTTGTTTGAATAAAAAATTTTATTTTATATATTTTATTTTTACTATCATAAATTGAATAAAATTCAAATAATAATAATAATAATAATAATAATAATAATAATAATAATAATAATAATAATAATAATAATAATAATAATAATAACAGTTCCTTTTAAATCAAAATTAGTCTAAGGTGTTGAAATTTCTGATGTCTCTTTAAAACCTTTTCCCATCGTCCCCACGCTACAAAAATTGTCCCAACGAATTGTTGGGACAAGTGGGAAAAAAATGTCACAGTAAAATTTTCAATAGAGAAAAAAGATGCTAAAAAAAAAAAAAAAAAAAAAAAAAAAAAAAAAAAAAAAAAAAAAAAAAAAAAAAATTGTGACATTTTTGCCACTTGTCCCAACGATTCGTTAGGACAATATTTGCAGTGCAATTACTTGAAATGTATAGTTGATATCCTTTATCTTCAGAAATATAACTCTTTTCAAATTATTTTCGCCATATATGCTCTTGAATTCTTTCTGGTTCTTTCTAAACTCTTTCTGTTAGTCCTATCTCTTCAGGTCTTCCGCAAGAAAGACCCCCTTCTGTTGAAAGGAAATGTTTGTGGCGTTTCGGTGCCGCAAGCTGGTCGGACTTGCGGTCGTACTTCTTTGATTTCCCTTGGAATGATTATTGCTTCCGTGGGAGGGGTCCCTCGGAGTGTGCCGAACGCATAACCGAGGTGATTCTCTCCGGCATGGAGGCATACATTCCATTTTCTTTCCCTTCTACTAAACCTTACATTACAGTACCCTAACTACAACAGCACAGCTCTTCTACAATCAGCAACCGCACAGATTCATCTATTGAGGAATACATCTTACCAAAATGTCTCCTTCTCTTTCAGCCTAACTCACTCACCCATGACTTAACAGCTTATGCTCATTCTTTCAAATATACTCAGAAAACATGTAAAACACTTCTTCCTTCTACTTTCTCAATAATTTCTTTTACTTGCATACTTTGCAAATGTTGTGCAACAATCCTTAAATCAGGTCGACCTTTAACATGGATCTTGCACTAATTTTTCTCAGTTCTGATCCGTCTGAAATCCTCTTCCTATTACTACTATTAAGGTTATATATATATATATATATATATATATATATATATATATATATATATATATATATATATATATATATATATATATATATATATATATATATATATATATATAGGGACCGACCGGGGCCGGGGTTCGGCCGCCGGGGTTGCCTAAAATTTGTAAATAGGTAGGTCAAAAGCACTGAAATTTTAGGTTAAAACAATTAGATATAAATTTAATTGAGGTTTATTTAATTATAAGAAAGGCGTAGAATAGCCAACATTCACTTAAATTAATGATTATATGCATTTTTCCAGAAAAAATGTAAGAAAATTACAGATTTTGTTTAAAAAAAAATAAAAAATAAAAAATTTTTTTTTTTTTTTTTTTTGATTCATAATAGTGATTCAACAGCTTTACCTATAAGCCCACAAAAAGTTTAAAAAAAATGTAAGAATGTAAAATTATCAATATAACCTATATTTATTCATATCATTGTTATATCATTGCTATGTATCAAACTTGAATCATTTAGCTACATTATTTAAAAATTATTATTTTGTTTATACTTTCAATCAATATGGTTAAAATATCAGCTTCAGCAGTATGGAAGTACTTTACAATGTTTCAGGATAGGCTCGAAATTGCTAAATGTAACATCTGCAGTCAGAAAATTAGAAGAGGACCTCCGGGTGCTACAAGTAAAAAAAATTTTCAACCAAATCTTTATGGTGGCATCTAAAATCAAAACACAAAAATGAACATTCACTAGCAGAAAAGGAGCAGTCAAAAGAAACAGAAAAAAAAGATAAAAAAAAAAAAAAAAAAAAAAAAAAAAAAAAAAAAAAAAAAAAATTGTTTAAAATTTTTTTTATTATTTGACTGATTGAGCTGAAATTTTCAGGGAATATGCATTTTTTCCCAAAGTTCTGAGTTGATTTCGAATATTTTTCTATAACAGTTTTAAAGTTATTTGGACACAAAGTTGGAAAAAATGAATAACGGGGTCAAACCACTGGTCCACATGAGCTGAAAATTTAACTGAATAATCTTAGCCTCAATTTCTTGCATTGGTGAGAACAGATTTTTGATATCACATCTAGAAAAAAAAGATATAAGCACTTGAATTTTTTTTTTTTTTTTAAATCGTACCCTTCCGGAGAAAAATATTTAAAAAACACGCTACTAAATAATTTTTTTTATTTGTGAATATTGTTTAGAGGAGGGACAGGGCTACATTTTTTATTTAGTGCATTATTAAATGCTTTTTGTTTGAAGCTAGATATAGCCTCTCAAACTTTGGAAATATTTGAAATTTGGTCAAAAATGGACCTTTTTTGAGAGGCTATATCTCGAAACCAACGAATCGCATCGAATAAAGTATAGAGAAGAATTTGTAGCCCCATCCCTCCTCTATGTACCCTCATAAAATAAGGAATGTTATAGTTATGGTTTTGTTTTAAATTTTATTGACCGAAAAGGTGGATTTTTTTTTCAATAGTTGTTCAGTTTTGGGCTTATAACATTTTTTCTATAACTCTGGGAACAAATGTCTGTTACATGTTTTCGTTGCCAATAGAATTATGAATATACATCCAAATTTCAAGTTATTCCGAAAAGTGGTTTGGCCCCGCCATTCATTTGAAAAGGGTCAAATATTCCTTCAAAATTTTTTTTTTGCACTTATAGACTCAGAAAAACGCTAGAAATGGACTTTTTTTTCACCAGGAAAAAAGCTATATACACTGAAAATTTCAAGAGAATCGGCTGAAAATTAAAAAAAAAAATTTGGATTGTCCCCTCAAGTATAATTTGCCATTTTAACCCCGGCTTTCCCTGGTTTTTTTTGATTTTTAGCCGGGGCCGGGCCGGGGCCCCGGTCGGTTCCTATATATATATATATATATATATATATATATATATATATATATATATATATATATATATATATATATATATATATATATATATATATATATATATATATATATATATATATATATATATAATATATATATATATATATATATATATATATATATATATATATATATATATATATATATTATATATATATATATATATATATATATATATATATATATATATTATATATACCATTTCAAATTAAGTACTTTAATTTTTATTCTTTCCAAAATCTTAATACACAAAATTATAAGCTAATTTTAGTGCTGAAAAATGTATTCAAAGTAATTGAAAAGGCATAAAATATCTCTTCACACATTGTAATCAGAAAAAGGAATAAGAAAAATATAAAATGTTGCATCACAGATACCAATAAAAAATTTTCTTGAAACAAATGCCATAAATGCCCAAATTTATCTCACACAAATCAAAACTTTCTC
>SEYY01012921.1:10000-13890 GCA_009176605.1 Armadillidium nasatum
AGATTCTAGCTACATGATTTTATTTTTAGCTATTTAAATATTATAATTTTTATATATATATATATATATATATATATATATATATATATAATATATATATATATATATATATATATATATATATATATATATATATATATATATATATAGTGGTGTATTGGATGTCAAATTTTTAATATCCGCGGATATGAATGCGGATGTCTATTTTTTCACATCCGCGGATGCGGATGCGGATTTTTAATTATCCACATCCGCAGATGCGAATGTTTGCGTTCCTATACATACATAAAGGCTATAGGTTATTTATATTATATATATATATATATATATATATATATATATATATATATATATATATATATATATATATATATATATATATATATATATAGAACTGGAGTAGCATATGTCCACACAAAATTTATGTAAATACAATGCACTCCTTGTGCTACGAGGCCGTCTTAAAGGTGGAGGCAAACGAGTGGACAGTTCCCTCGAGCACTGCTGCTGTAGTAACCATAGAAAAGAGACAAGGTACCAACGTTACGTTGCAAAGATAAAGGGTTAAGTGAATTCGAACGATCGGAATAATTTATTATAAGTCTTTTAGTCTTTGATTTAACCCTATCCAAAAGTCGAGTGAAACCTGAACCCCCCTTGATATGAGAGCAGTACTCCATACAAGGGCGGATGAGGCCCTTGTATAATTGGAGTAAGTGTGAGGGAGTAAAAAATTCTCGCAGCCTAAACAGAACTCAAAATTTCCTTGAGACAGCCCTATCAACCATTGCGATGTGAGGTATGCAAGACATTTTTTTGTTTATGTGAAGGCCAAGGATGTTTATCCTGTCAACGGGAGAGACGGAAGAAACATCGAAAGAAATAGAAACGTTAGGAGTTGCCTTAGAGAAGGAGATTTCAAGAAGTTGAGTTTCCAAAAGAGTTGAATTTCAAAAAGTTGAAAAGACCTTACTGGGAAATTCTATCTAGATTTTCAAGAATGGAATCGGAAAGATGAAGACGAAAGGCAACACTATAGATGCAAAAAAGGGAGCAGATTTGAAATGTGTAGAAGAATGGAGGATTAAGTCATCGGCATATGAATGGAAAGGGTTAGATGATCAGCTAAAATGATCATTCCGAACCCTGAGGTCTAATTAATTTTCATTAATGAAAAGTAAGAATAGAGTAGGAGACAAGACAGAACCCTGAGGAACACCACTATTGACCGGAAATGAGGAAGTCTCTTCATCAACAACTGCCAAAATGGAACGATTAGAAAGAAAGTTAGACATAAGTAAACAAAGAGAAGGAGGGAAGCTTGGAAAGCAGCGACACATGCCATAATCAATAATAAAATAATAATAATAATAATAATAATAATAATAATAATAATAATAATAATAATAATAATAATAATAATAATAATAATAATAATAATAATAATAATAATAATAATAATAATAATAATAAGTGCCACCACACAAGCCTCCCCATAGTCCCTGAGGACAGAAGACCATAAATTTGTTAGATAGGAAAGCATATCACCAGGAGACCTCGAACGTGAAAGCCATTCTGAGGATTAGAAAGAAAGGAATGGGATTCCAGATGGTCTAAGAAATGAGAGTTGAGAAGAGTTTCAAAGATCTTAGACAGAATACAAGTGAGAGCTATATGGCGATAGTTGGAAGGACCAGAGTGGCTACCTTTCTTCGGAATAGGTTGGACTAATGCTCATTTCCAACACTGGGGGAAAGTACAAATATTGAGGAAGAGAGAGAAACGTTGAACTCGGGAAGGAATGCAATCCTGACCTCATGTATTTCTAACCCACATAGATTTCAGAAGTTCATGCATCTGATGAAACGTAATTACGAGGTAAGGCATGAGACACCTGATAGGAGAAATAGGAAGAGGATTGCCGGAGTTGTTCAAAGTTGAATTAGAAAAGAACAGGAGGCCTAAGATATTAGCCTTTTCAGTCGGAGTGTTAGCAACAGAACCATCAGAGCGGATAAGAGGAGGAAAAGAAGATTTTATATATATATATATATATATATATATATATAATATTATATATATATATATATATATATATATATATATATATATATATATATATATATAATATATATATATATATAATTTTATTTTCTTTTTCATGTTATCCGAAAAATTAATCAAACATTAGACAGCAAATTAAGAACTTTCAAAATTTTATACATCCGCATTTAATAATTGCGGATGCGCATATTGCAAAATAATGAACTTCGGAAGTGGCTATCGCAAAATCATGAACTGCGGATGCGGATGTTATGCGGATGTGAGTGTCACATACATCACTAATATTATATATATATATATATATATATATATATATATATATATATATATATATATATATATATATATATATATATATTTATATATATATATATATATATATATATATATATATTTACGTTTAGCAAAAATAGCTTAAGGCCTTTGGAAATCGTATAATGTTGAGAAAAGAAAGCTCAAAATTCATGTTAAAGGCCGACATGACAGTAAAGGAATTTAAAAGGAATGGGGAAGCAGAAGAAAAAGATTTTAATAGCAGCTGCCCAGTTAAGGGACAAGGAATTAGACAGAATGAAAGAGACAGTTGGTAAGACGTATTAGGTGGGTTCCCTTCTCTTATATATTCTCAATGATATTTAAAAAAAAAAAAAAATATATATATATAATATTATTATATAAGATATAATATATATATATATATATATATATATATATATATATATATATATATATTATATTATAATATATATATATATATATATATATATATATATATATATATATATATTTATATATATATATATATTATATATATAATATATATATATATATATATATATATATATATGTACTATTATAACATTAAAACCACTTAAAACACAATAAGGCAATTCTTCACCACCGGGAACACGGGCCCACATCGGGTCCAGCTTGACAAGCAGACAGGAAAATCTTTTATTGTCTGCTTATCAAGCTGGACCTGATGAGGGCCTGTGTTCCGGGGCTGAAACGTTGTCCTTATTGTGTTTTAAGTGGTTTTAAATAACCGCGTTTTTTAAGTGCATTTTTGAATTGCATATATTTATATACATTATATTATATTATTATATAATAGTATATTTATTTATATAATATTTTATTTATATATATTATATATATTATATATATATATATATATAATAATTTAAAATAAAACTTTCAAAACTTTAAAATATAAATTTACTTTTATTTCATGTTTTGTAAATAACAAGATTAAAAAAAATGTTTTTCTCAAATTTTCTTCTTTTAACGTATCCCCACTTCCCCCAAGTTCTAAAGGTTGGGGGAAGAGGGAGACCCTAAAGGTATGGGGAAGGGTGGAGACCCTAAAGGTAAGGGGAATTGGGGAGACCCTATTATCTTTGAGAGGAAATCAAGAGGGAAAGAGACAACAAAGTTAAGATAATGATAACAACAAATTCTTTCTTTATTCGAAATAAAATTAAAACTTTTGGGAAAATCTGGCAACTTTTTTGATAAAGTTCGCTATTATTTAATATATATATAATATATATATATATATATATATATATATAAATATATATATAATATATATATATATATATATATATTATATATA
Organism: Armadillidium nasatum; assembly: GCA_009176605.1. NCBI lineage: Eukaryota > Metazoa > Arthropoda > Malacostraca > Isopoda > Armadillidiidae > Armadillidium > Armadillidium nasatum. Next base: position 13,683 of record SEYY01012921.1, read on the forward strand.
TATATATATATAACTATATATGTGAAAAACTACTATGTAAAAAAATATTACTATTTTCTATATTAATATTATTATTATTATTATATATTTTATTATTATATTTTATTATTGTTATTATATTATTATTATTTTATCATTATTATTATTGGTATTATTATTTATTAAAGCAATATTACTGTTATCATTATTATTATTTATTATTATTATT
>SEYY01012922.1:12500-27500 GCA_009176605.1 Armadillidium nasatum
ACAAAAACCCTAGCCCTAACTTTTAACAATTCCCGAGGGGTCAGAAAAGAGTATGAACCCCCAGCAAAATAATGCGAGGCTGTACAGGTTGCCAGATTTAGCGACTTTTTTACAGAATCTGGCTTCTGTCAAAAGCGCGGGCTATACTACTCATATGGAACTCCATTCATTTGTCCAAATACGAAAGATTTTTAATAGCCTTTTAATATATATATATATATATATATATATATATATATATATATATATATATATATATATATATATATATATATATATTATATATATATATATATATATATATATATATATTTTATATAATTATTATTTATTATAATTTATTTTTTATATTTAAATTAATATAAATATATATATATATATATATATATATATATATATATATATATATATATATATATATATATATATATATATATATATATATATATATATATATATATATATATATATATATATATATATATATATAATATATATATATATATATATATATATATATATATATATATATATATATATATATATATATATATATATATATATATATATATATATATATATATATATATATATATATATATATATATATATATATATATATATATATATATATATATATATATATATATATATATATATATATATATATATATATATATATATATATATATATATATATATATATATATATATATATATATAATATTCTTGAACGAAGACCTGTCAGAATAGAAGAGAAATAAAGAATATTACCGAGGAAAAGAGATTGTTTGGAAAATTAGAGTGACATATGATACATCGGAGTGAGGAGTGAAAATGATAGAGGAATATAATGAGAAGTTGAGCAAAAGAAAAAGGATGAGAAGCATTTTATATTGCAAGTCTTAATACGTCATAAAAATACGGACAACAGGATTTTATAAAACAAGCTCTTAGTTCGCCATTGAAAATATTTTAATAATAATAATAATAATAATAATAATAATAATAATAATAATAATAATAATAATAATAATAATAATAATAATAAAATAGTTATCTTCCCCCAGGAAGGACTTTCGTCCTGTCAGTGGGATCTTTCGAGGAAGATCCTTGGGTTTCACGGGCCCACGGCGGATACAGCTAGCTGGGACAGGCCTATCGCTGATGCCGGAGATTATTCCCATCAGTGGCAAGAGCACTACACTGATGTACTCGCTTAACGACTGAGTCATTCGGAGCAAAGCGCAAGGAGAAACCGCTCACATTTCCCGCTCCGACCATCGACTGAGCTAAGGTATAAATAAAATATAAATTAATTCTGTTATAACAATTATAAACTATTTTATTATAAACAGTACATAAATTTCACTATAAGTTCATGCATGCTTTATTTCATAAGGAAATAACAAGAATTTGATTTTTTCATTTTCCACTTCTCGGCGACATAAATTAATGTAATAAAATATAACTGAAATTTCAAAGATATTATTTTCTCCGTAGTAGAAAACTGTTTCTAGGAGTTAGCACTCACAAAAAAAATGTTTAAATAACTTTATTTATGAATAAGGACCACACTAATATATATATATATATATATATATATATATATATATATATATATATATATATATATATATATATATATATATATATATATATATATATATATATATATATATATATAGAGAGAGAGAGAGAGAGAGAGAGAGAGAGAGAGAGAAGAGAGAGAAGAGAGAGAGAGAGAGAGAGAGAGAGAGAGAGAGAGAGAGAGAGAGAGAGAGAGAGAGAGAGAGAGAGAGAGAGAGAGAGAGAGAGAGAGAGAGAGAGAGAGAGAGATTTAATATCTGCTTGTTTGAATGTAATTTATTACCAGCAATTTGAGAGGAAAAGCTTTCAATTTAAAAAAAAAAAAATAACCCCGGTATTAACAAAAAAATTTCTTCGATCTCGAAACCATTCTATAATTAAAACATGAATGCTGATGTGATTAGCAAACGACTTTTACAATAAGGCAACCAAAATCTAACTGACTTCTATTATTTACAAACATAGTAGCACTGCTGACATCCAAAATTAAATAAGCCTCAACTTGTCTGTTGTTCAGGCATATACTTAACAACATGTTCATTAACCAAACGAGTCAGTAATTTAAACATATTTTCAATTCTTCAAAAACAAATATGAAAGGCATGAAATGACGCAGTTCTCATGCATTTGATTTATTGAATAATATTTAACAAATTTTAACAAGTTATTCCTCTCGTTGGCACAACTTAATAGGATCGGAGGAAGCAGAAATTTTTTACACTACATTTTTTTATGGCAATAAAATATTTCAAAGGATAGCACTCATAAAATTCAGTTTTAAAAAATATGGGCTATCCTAATATATATATATATATATATATATATATATATATATATATATATATATATATATATATATATATATATATATATATATATATATATATATATATATATATATATATATATATATATATATATATATATATATATATATATATATATATATATATATATATATATATATATATATATATATATATATATATATATATATATATATATATATATATATAATATAAATTTGGAAACATGAGATTTGGAAATCGACGACAGGATCGGATCATGTGAAGAGAAATAAATGCAAGGACGACAGGACTAGCCATCCGGCCTTGTGATTACTCTGTCAACGGCTTGTAACTACTCCAGAAACCAGCATTGGAAGCCATAGCTCGGAGAAGCACAATCTTTTGAAGACCCCTGGGAGAGAGTGTTTAGAGGTTAGTTTGAAAAGATGCTGGTCCGAAAAACATGATCTTTTAGAGGGCTTTGGGAGAACTTCTACAAGCAGATGGGGAAAGATGCTGGTTCCACTGACAGGGTGAAAACCCTTCCTGGGAGAGGTTGCAGATTGTAGTATATATATATATATATATATATATATATATATATATATATATATATATATATATATATATATATATATATATATATATATATATATATATATATATATATATATATATATATATATTATATCACAACCTTTCCCACAAACGTAGGATGTTGACTACCACAAGCCACAACTTTTACCAGCATTCAATCCCTCAGAACTCTCTTCCATTCATTCCTGTCCTCCATCAACCGCATACCCTACTCCCATCCCAGCCCCTATTTCTCAATAACTTCTTGACCCCACTTAACCTTCCCTAGGTCTCCCCCTTCCTCTTACACCTTCCACTTCCGATATAAACACTTTTTTAGCCAATCTCCGATCATTCATCCTACAAAACATTCACAAACCACCTCAGCATGTTCTGTTCAACTCTCTCAACCATACCCTTTCTCCAGGTACATTGCTCTTTTATTTTCACGTTCCTGACTCTATTCCTTCTACTTACACCATTTACCACTCTCAGACCTTTCATTTCGAAAACCTCAACCTTTTTCCTTTTTCTCACATTCAACCGCCACATCTCGCTCCCGTACATAACAACCGGTACACAGCATCCCTCAAACATTTTCGTCTTCGCTTCTCTTGTCAACTTTCTTCTCTTCTAAATATCCCTCAAGCCTCCCAACACCTTCTCCCCTTCTCTTATTCTATACTCTGCTTCATCTCCCTAATAACCATCTCCCCCCTCAAAATTCAAGATTCACTCTCAGACATTTAAAAGAATTAACTCTCCCTCCCCAACTACAACTCTCTCTTCGCTCTCCCCATTTTTCATTCATAACACTCAACTATCTTATTGCCCCATTTTTCATTTGCCCTTCTTTATTATATATATATATATATATATATATATATATATATATATATATATATATATATATATATATATATATATATATATATATATATATATATATATATATATATATATATATATATCAGAGAAAGAGGAAAGAAAATGAAGGTGAAAGGTATAAGCAAAAGAGAGAGAGAGAGAGAGAGAGAGAGAGAGAGAGAGAGAGAGAGAGAGAGAGAGAGGTAGAGTATACTGTACTTTTATATTCCTACGATATTTATAAAATAATTTGTTGTTAGTGATTTATAATAGATATTTTGGAGACGCTAAAACAAATAAATCTTTTTTTTTTTTTATCCAGATTTTATAAATCATATTTGTATTATTCGAAAATCGCTTTCCAATAAACGGGTTTACAATGATTTATGAAATTCTATTTTTTTCATTCGTAAATATTTTGCCTCATTTCATTCTTTTCTTTATAATTCTTTGCTTTCAAACTTTAGAATAAATTACATTAACTGAATTTTCTTTCTTTTTCTCAAGAATTTTTCTAACAATTAAATTAATTTTTTCATTGATAAAATATGCATTCCAGGTCTGTATATATATATATATATATATATATATATATATATATATATATATATATATATATATATATATATATATATATATATATATATATATATATATATATATATATATATATATATATATATATATATATATATATATATATATATATATATATATATATATATATATATATATATATATATATATATATATATATATATATATATATATATATATATATATATATATATATATATATATATATATATATATATATATATATATATATATATATATATATATATATATATATATATATATATATATATATATATATATATATATATATATATATATATATATATATATATATATATATATATATATATATATATATATATATATATATATGCTTTTCGAAATTTCTGTGAATATTTTACTGTCTCGCTGGACATTTCGAAAGCCTCCAGTAGAGTCTGGCACAAAGCTTTGATTTCTAAACTTCCCTCTTTCGGTATCTATCCTTCTCTCTGTGATCTTCTTTTTAATTTCCTTTCCGGTCGTTCTATAGCAGGTGTTATAAGCGGCCACCTGTTTATACTTTAAATCTATACAGAACGGTGTTTCTTAGTTCAGTCTTGTCTCCAACACGTTTTCTACTTTTCAGTAATGACTTTCCCTCTATTACTTCATCATCTATCATAATGTCTCCACCTTTCATTACTTCCAACAGAAGTTAATTGCAGCAAAAATGGAGACTTTGGAGCAATCTAATCTCTGATCTTTTTCGTATTTCGAATTGATATAGAGAAAACATGGTCGTTTTCAATGCTCAACTACTCGATCTCTTTACTCGACATAATCGTCCGCAAAACTATGACGTCTTTTTCGGAAACACACAACTTCAACTTTCATCTCTCCTTAATATTCTCCGTATTTCTTTTTCTCGTGATCTTTCTTGGAAAGATCACATTACTTCTCTTTCTAAACAATCTACTAACAGGTTGAGTGTTCTGAAGAGCTTTCGTAATTATTTCATGCCATTTTATTTGATTGCTCACCAAATGGGCGTTGTACGCCTCACACTTCTGGTGTGGTTCCACTTAAAGAATTTTCTTGAAAAGGTGGATTCTAGGGGCTTTCGTCTCATCAACACTCCCGTTCTCACTAATTATTTCCAGTCTTTTTCTGCTCGTCGAATCGCTATTACTATGGACACTGCTATTCTGAACTCTCCCGTCACATACCATCTCCATAGAAAAAAATTTGTGCGATAAGCCTCTCTCCACAATCTCATCCTTTCTCTGTCCAACTCTTCGACCTCAGACTTAACCGTAATGCTTAGTCTTACATGTACTCTACTGTTAACGTCTGGAACATAGTCCCTTTATGTTTTCTCAATATCTTTGACTTAAACATTTTCGAACGCCGTGTATCTGAACATGTTGGCCTTTAACGACCAGAATCTGTTAATTTCCCAACTCTGGTGGAAATTGGTAGGCATCCTTTGCCCACACACACACACACACACACACACACACACACATATATATATATATATATATATATATATATATATATATATATATATATATATATATATATATATATATATATATATATATATATTAAACCACAAAAACATAATGAGAACAACGTTTTAGCCCCGGAACGCAGGCTCACTTCAGATAAGGGTTATTTCTAAGGAGTATACCACCAATGTTGTTAGATAAAACCAAGCCGAGAGATTCGTCTTTCCTAGAAAACCAAAACTTCAAATATACTAATTCCTGGAAATAAGGAACAGAAATTACTGAAGATGAGGTAGAGGAAGGTCTTTTCATTGATACCAAGAATAAAACTTTTGTTTCGAGCAAGTTAAAACTTGAGAGATAAGTTCAAAAGGATAAACCAATTTATAAACAAAAAACACTAAAAATATTTCGAAATTCCTAATCAACAAATTCTGGTTACGATAAAACCTTAGGTAACTCAAAAATTGGGTTGATATAACATCCCTCTTTCACATTTTCAGTATTGGTATGAAAAAAATTGAATGAAGGATATGTTTCTCGTCTTCACTTATAATAACAAACATATATATATAAATTGGTGAAGGGATCGGATGTCATTTTTCCTAATTTGCGGTTGCGGATGCGGATACGGATGTCGAATTTTGGAGAATTGCGGATGCGGATGTTGAATTTTCGAAAGTGGGGATGCGGATGTTGAATTTTAGAAAGTTCGGATGCGGATGCGAATGCGGATGCGGATGCGGATGTTGAATTTTCGAAAAGTGCGGATGCGAATGTTAATTTTGATGGATGCGGATGCGGATGCGGATTTTAATTTTGATGAGGATGCGGATGCGGATGTTAATTTTGATGAATATGCGAATGCGTATGCCATCACTAATATATATATATATATATATATATATATATATATATATATATATATATATATATATATATATATATATATATATATATATATATATATATATATATATATATATATATATATATATATATATATTATTCTTCATTATCACCAATCCCACTTTCGTGGGGTGGTGCCCGCCACAATTCCCTTACAAACATACCTATTCTTACCTTTCAACCCTTTCACCACCGCCTTCAATTTCTCTCTGTCTCCACAAATCTTCTACCCTCTTCTAAACTCAAATTACTCCCATCAAAATCTCTCTCACTCCATCCATCCATCTCCACTTCGGCCTTCCCTTTCCCCTACCCCTATCCACATCGGATCTAAGTACCTTGCCCACCATTCTGTCCTCATTCATTCTACACGTAAGTTGAAACCATTTTAGCACACCCTCCTCCTCTCTATCAATTGCACCCTTCTTCCATTTATACATCTCCCTTATTCTTTCATTTCTTATCCTATCAATCTTCTCAATTTATATATCACTCTCAAACCTTTTATCTCAAAGACATTGAAACTTTTTCTCGCTCGAGCACTTATCATCCATATTTCACACCCATACAAAACAGAAGGAAAACGCATACATTCAAACATTCTTATGTTTATTTCTTTCAAAATTTTTCCTTTCTTCCTTACTTTTCTTAGGCCCCCAACACTTTCATTCCCTCTACCACTCTATCTCTTTTTCCGTCCCACCCTTACCTTCCACCCAATATTGCTAGATATTTGAATTCATCCACCTCTTCAAGTTTCCATTCCCTCCACTTCTACACCTCCATTCCCCCCTCTACATCTCCTAATCCCCAACTCCAATCCTCATAACTTTATTCTTCGCTGGATTGACTTTCAATCTCGTGTTTGCACATTTCCCTTCAAACTCTCTCACAAGTATTCTCAACTTTCCTCCAGATTCTGCCACCATCATCTGCAAAAAGTAAAACATTCACTTTCCATTCACCCTCCATATTTCTCAACCCAATACCCTTCCCTTCTCTCTCTATTTTTCTAACTACACCATCCATCAATAGATTAAATAAATAACATGGCGACATTACACACCCCTGTCTCAATCCAACTCCTATGCTAAACCAATCCGATAGTTTCCTCTTCACCCTCACTCTTGATCTACAATTCTCATATATATATATATATATATATATATATATATATATATATATATATATATATATATATATATATATATATATATATATATATATATATATATATATATATATATATATATATATATATATATATATATATATATATATATATATATATATATATATATATATATATATATATATATATATATATATATATATATATATATATATATATATATATATATATATATATATATATATATATATATATATATATATATATATATATATATATATATATATATATATATATATATATATATAGTATATATATGTTGAGTTAGCTTCTTTCCCGAAGAATCTTAACCAATTAGAAAGGTTAATACCAAGCGTTTCCACATCCTTATTAATGAGGATGCCATCACTAATATATATATATATATATATATATATATATATATATATATATATATATATATATATATATATATATATATATATATATATATATATATATATATATATATATATATATATATATATATATATATATATATATATATATATATATATATATATATATATATATATATATATATATATATATATATATATATATATATATATATATATATATTGTTATCGTTTTTCGTCACCTCTTTTAGTAGATGGCCATAAATTAGAAAACCTATTTTACAATCAGGAAGAGGTCAACTATTCCTTATAAAGGTCAATTGATGATTGAAAGTTACAGTGAGGAGAATACATAAAAGAGTATTCATAAATTTATTAGTGAAATATTAGTAAGAATGAGCATAGCATTTAAGTGTGGGTTAAAGAGACGGACAAGGAATGAATGATGGTGAGTAGGAAAACAAACTGATTGGGACTCTCGCCAAAGAAAGTGGAATTTGACTTGAAGGTTAGGAAGAACAGTGCCAGTTGATAATTTGATATAACCATAAAAAGATTTGGCAAATAGTTATCAAGGTTAGAAAGGAATGATTATTCCTATTTTAAAGATGTTATGTTAGTCTGACCATCCCAATATGTAATATATATTCCATGCAATAACACAAGACACAGGTTTAAAAACAAACGATAGATAGATGGAAATAATTAAAACTGAGTCTCAGAGCAACTATTTTCTTAGGAACTTTTTTCACTATGAAATGTTTCATGAAATAAGAGGAAATCTAGACTGCTTATTTCGAAGATTAATTTGTGTTGGATATTGTTGAACAGATTGAGGTAGAAACTTAGTTTAGAGGCACTGGAAACAACTACATTTTATTGCCTCTGCCCTAATTAAAGAAATATGAATTAATAATATAAATGATCAGAGGTCATTTGTTTCAAAATCATCATCTTGGCGTATTTTTTTAAATATTTGATTAGATGGAATACCTTTCCAATGAAAAGAAATTAAAATGTGGAATAGTCTACATAAAAGGAGATGGGTAAGGAAATGGCAGATAGTAGTACATTTATGAAAAGTAGAAAAAGAGTTTTGGATAGAGAAGAGTATAGCCTTCAGCAAATTTGCAGTTGATATACTTAAAGAATGAATTGTGAGGTCTAGTGTAGATGCAATAGAACAAACAAATACCAAAAGAGAGAAGTTTAAAATCAAAACTTTAAAACTTGGGCCAAATTCAGATCCTATCCAAAGATTTTGAATAATGCAAAGGCATTTTAAAAGTTTTACAGAAATATCAAAGATCAGAGAACAAAGTGTCGTAGATAAAGGAAATAAGAAAAATAGACGAAATTTTATTGTGGAAATCATATTATTGATATGAGATAAGAACAGAATCTTTAAGATATATTAACATCTCCTATACAGGATATTTTCAGAAAGAGTTGAGGTTAAAGCGAAGGATTACAAGGATTACAAGGATTACAAGGATTAATTGGATCAATTATTTCGATACATGTAGATTCAGAAGATTTTTTTTTTGTCTCTAAACATGAATTTAAATTCCTATAGGTTGTTTGACAAACTAAAGCAAAGTTAAAAAATCTGAGATCTGAGGTTACAAATTAGTAAAGCAAACACTTTAATTCACCCAAAATTTAATGTTTCATGGGAAATGTTATTAAAATTAGATGTTATTTTTAACGTGGATGAAAAATTTAAAATTAGCTTAAAATCTGTCTAATTAGTTTGGATGCAGAAATATAAGTTTGTCTCGCTCGTAATACACATGCAGATGTTACTGCAGTAATAAATATATATATATATATATATATATATATATATATATATATATATATATATATATATATATATATATATATATATATATATATATATATATATATATATATATATATATATATATATATATATATATATATATATGGAAGCATTTGACCGCTATAGAAGTGGATGAAAAGCGTTTTGAATCCCCCGGAAAGTGTTTGATGGCATGATCGTAATTTCGGTAATTTTAAGGTTTCGGAGATCATTTCGCGGGAAGTGGAATGCAACTGGTTATATTTTTGTTTCTGAATTCTTGTCCACGATCTTTCCTTTGACCCACATTAAGGAAGTTTAACATTATGTTTGTTTCACATATTTTACTAGGATCGTTAAGCCCACAATCTCTCCGTCAATGTCCGATGTATCCATCGATTGTTTCAGTTATTATCATACCCCGATGTACCCTGTATTCATTTCCACTGTTCTGCTTCTCCTCTATGATTGGTAATTGTTGGAAATCGTTGAATCTTGTTATCATCTTGTCACTCTCTCAGTCTAACACTGTCAAATCAACACTTTCCAAATATAAATATATATATATATATATATATATATATATATATATATATATATATATATATATATATATATATATATATATATATATATATATATATATATATATATATATATATATAATATATATATATATATATATATATATATATATATATATATATATATATATATATATATATATATATATATATATATATATATATATATAGAGCCGTTTACCGTGGCTCAAACGGTAAAGTGATTGACTCACGTGCTTGAGGGCGCCGGTTCGATCCACTTCGGGATCCTAGGTATATGCTACCTAGAAGTTCCTCTCCTCGAATAGGGCAATGCCCGTGAGATGTGAACTTTTTAAATAAAAAAAAAAAAAAAAAATATATATATATATATATATATATATATATATATATATATATATATATATATATATATATATATATATATATATATATATATATATATATATATATAATAGGATAGCCCTTATTTTTTAAAATCTGAATTTTATGAGTGCTATCCCTTGAAATGCTTTATTGCCGTAAAAATGTAGTGTTGAAAATTTGAGCTTCCTCCGATCCCATTAAGTTGTGCCAACGAGAGGAAGAACTTGCTAAAATTTGTTAAATGTTATTCCCTAAATAAAATACATGAGAACTACTTCATCTCATGCCTTTCCTATTTGTATTGTAGAATTGAAAATATGTCAATTACTGATACGTATGGCTAATAAAAAATTTTTTTAAGTATATATAATAAACATGTTGGTAATTTTGTATATCTGCAATGCTACTATGTTTCTGTAGGTAAATAATAGCATTCAGTTAGATTTTGGTTGCCTTATGGTACAAGTCGTTTGTTAATCACATCAGTATTCATGTTTTAATTATAGAATGGTTCCGAGATCGAAGAAATTTTTCCGTAAATACTGTCTTTTTTTTTTTTTTTTTAAATTGGAAGATTTTCCTCTCAAATTGCTGGTAATAAATTACATTCAAACAAGAAGATATTAAATCTCTCTCTCTCTCTCTCTCTCTCTCTCTCTCTCTCTCTCTCTCTCTCTCTCTATCTATATATATATATAATATATATATATATATATATATATATATATATATATATATATATATATATATATATATATATATATATATATATATATATATATATATAAATATTATATTAATAAAATTAATATAGAGTTAAAAGACTTTAAATCTATTAAATATATATATATATATATATATATATATATATATATATATATATATATATATATATATATATATATATATAATTCACAAATCATGCTGACAGTTCATGACAGAGATTAGTTAGCCCAAAAAAAAACAATTGTGTTTTGCGAGAAAGCAGGAATATCTACCCATAATGGAAAGAATTGTATCCCAAACTTGAAAAAAATTATACGATGATTAGTAAAGTATACAAAAAAAAGTTTTACTATGAATTCTACTATATAAATCTATTATATCTTCTTTGCAGACATCATATTTTGAGATTATAATTAAAATTGTCTTCGAACAAGAATTTACAGAAATATCTGGCCCCCACAAAGCCATTGCTCCAAAAATTTCAACAATTCTTGGTCAACAATCGATAAAACTAAATTTCTACCGGGGATTGCGGAGAAAGAAGAAACTAAATATTCAGTGATGATAAAAGTGCTATATTTAAATATTTGAGAGAATATATTTTTTAGTTATTTACAGAATGTCTTTTAAGAATTGAAAAATTTTGTCTCATTTTCGTTTGGGAATCTCCAAGAGAAAATGTATTTTTTCTACCATCAAGGAGCAGTACATCACACCCCCTGAATGTCTATAGTTATTTGTTCGTTAAAAAACTATCTATTTAGCAAAGAATTCCACATGAATGCGTCTATGGAAAACTCTCTTTCTAATATATGTATTTTCATTGCGAAAATTTAAGGCAAAAACTGGTTCTTCTCTGCCCTTTCTTCAGAAGCTTCAAGATAAAAGTTGAAATTATAAAAAAATAAAAAAAAAAACTTAAAAAATTATAAAAAACAAAATTGATGGATCCTTATCTAAAACTGTCTTAGCAAAAATTTTACGCCATTTGTGATATTTAAGTACAGAAGCTGTGGCATTTTCTTTATTTTTAATGAAAATGTTTCTTTGAATACAAAGCAAAAAGATCTGTTAGAAAACTCAGTAATACAATGAATCAGATGGAGGGAAGTCCCTGTGTAAGAAGGCTACTTTAATTAAAATATTCTGGTCTGGAAGATATTGTGAATGGAGATATGGAACTATTCATTTGTCCAAATACGAAAGATTTTTAATTCCTTTTAATATATATATATATATATATATATATATATATATATATATATATATATATATATATATATATATATATATATATATATATATATATATATATATATATATTATATATATATATATATATATATATTATATTATATAAAAAATATAAATAAAAATATATATATATATATATATATATATATATATATTATATATATATATATTATATATATATATATATATATATATATATATATATATATATATATATATATATATATATATATATATATATATATATATCTTGAACGAAGACCTGTCAGAATAGAAGAGAAATAAAGAATATTACCGAGGAAAAGAGATTGTTTGGAAAATTAGAGTGACAAATGATACATCGGAGTGAGGAGTGAAAATGATAGAGGAATATAATGAGAAGTTGAGCAAAAGAAAAAAGATGAGAAGCATTTTATATTGCAAGTCTTAATACGTCATAAAAATACGGACAGCAAGATTTTATAAAACAAGCTCTTAGTTCGCCATTGAAAATATTTTAATAATAATAAAATAATCATCTTCCCCCAGGAAGGACTTTCGTCCTGTCAGTGGGATCTTTCGAGGAAGATCCTTGGGTTTCACGGGCCCACGGCGGATACCGCTGGCTGAGCCAGGCCTATCGCTGATGCCGGAGATTATTCCCATCAGTGGCAAGAGCACTACACTGATGTGCTCGTTTAACGACTGAGTCTTTCGGAGCAAAGCTCAAGGAGAAACCGCTCACATTTCCCTCTCCGACCATCGACTGAGCTACGGTATAAATAAAATATAAATTAATTCTGTTATAACAATTATAAACTATTTTATTATAAACAGTACATAAATTTCACAATAAGTTCATGCATGCTTTATTTCAAAAGGAAATAACAAGAATTTGATTTTTTCATTTTCCCCTTCTCGGTGACATAAATTAATGTAATAAAATATGACTGAAATTTCAAAGATATAATTTTCTCCGTAGTAGAAAACCCTTTTCTAGGAGTTAGCACTCACAAAAAAAATGTTTAAATAACTTTATTTATGAATAAGGACCACCCTAATATATATATATATATATATATATATATATATATATATATATATATATATATATATATATATATATATATATATATATATATATATATATATATATATATATATATATATAGAGAGAGAGAGAGAGAGAGAGAGAGAGAGAGAGAGAGAGAGAGAGAGAGAGAGAGAGAGAGAGAGAGAAAGAAAGAAAGAAAGAAAGAAAGAAAGAAAGAGAGAGAAGAGAGAGAGAGAGAGAGAGAGAGAGAGAGAAGAGAGAGAGAGAGAGAGAGAGAGAGAGAGAGAGAGAGAGAGAGAGAGAGAGAGAGAGAGAGCGAGAGAGATTTAATATCTGCTTGTTTGAATGTAATTTATTACCAGCAATTTGAGAGGAAAAGCTTTCAATTTAAAAAAAAAAAAAAAAAAAAAAAAAAAAACCCGGTATTTACACAAAAATTTCTTCGATCTCGAAACCATTCTGTAATTAAAACATGAATGCTGATGCGATTATGAAACGACTTTTACAATAAGGCAACCAAAATCTAACTGACTTCTATTATTTACAAACATAGTAGCACTGCTGACATCCAAAATTAAAAAAGCCTCAACTTGTCTGTTGTTCAGGAATATACTTAACAACATGTTCATTAACCAAACGAGTCAGTAATTTAAACATATTTTCAATTCTTCAACACAAATATGAAAGGCATGAAATGACGCAGTTCTCATGCATTTGATTTATTGAATAATATTTAACAAATTTTAACAAGTTCTTCTTCTCATTGGCACAAGTTAATATGATCTGAGGAAGAAGAAATTTTTTACACTACATTTTTTTATGGCAATAAAATATTTCAAAGGATAGCACTCATAAAATTAAGATTTTAAAAAATAAGGGCTATCCTAATATATATATATAT
>SEYY01012923.1:0-2500 GCA_009176605.1 Armadillidium nasatum
TATATATATATATATAATATATATATATATATTTATATATATATATATATATATATATAGTATATATATATAATATATATATATATATATATATATTATATATATATATATAAATGTAATATATGGGGAATTTTTGGCGGTGATTATAAAAAAATCATAGAAATAATAATAATAATAATAATAATAATAATAATAAAATAATAATAATAATAATATATAATAATGAGTATAATAATAATAATAATAATAATAATAATAATAATAATAATAATAATAATCACGTATGGGCATATAATTATTCTCATGTTACTGTTGAGAGCAACTTTCAGCATATATTTTTTGTGAAGTTGTGGTGTGGTATCATTGGAAATCATCTTATTGGTCCCTACGTTCTTAATGGCCATCTAATGGTCATCTTACAGGGGAAAATGTACAGGAATTTTCTAGAAAACGAACTATTGATTCTTTTGGAGGATTTTCCTTTGGCAATCAGAGCTGCGATGTTTCTGCAACACGACGGAGCACCTGCACATTCCCACCGCATATGTGTTAGTATCTTTATTGAACATATCCAAACCACTGGATCGGCCGAGAGTGACCATATGCTTGACAAGCACGATCACCTGACCAAATCCCACTGGATTATTACCTTTGGGGACACATGAAAGAGCTTGTCTATGGAGAGATGGTTAATAATCGCAACGAAATGCGTCAAACTCCATAGTTAATCGCTCACAATGGTGTATTTAGGCTGTGGTTAGTCATTTTAAATATGTCATGTAGCTTTATCATGTATTACTTCTCGTACTGTAATTGTTGTGAAATAAAAAGTGTTCTTTCTGATTTTTCCTCTTTTAACCTCATCAACCTGTAACTCGTTATCTTTCTCGAATCAGACCATTTTTGATATAATCTTTTTCACTGAACATGCCTTCTGTAATACACCCTTAAAGTTTGGCAGATTCCTCCCGGCACATCATGCATATATATATATAATATATTATATATATTATATATATATTATATATATATATATATATATATTATATATATATATATATATATATATATATATATATATATATATATATATATATATATATATATATATATATATATATATATATATATATATATATATATATATATATATATATATATATATATATATATATATATATTATATATATTATATATATATATATATATATATATATATATATATATATATATATATATATATATATATATATATATATATATATATATAATATATATATATATATATATATATATATATATATAAGGAAATTTGATTTACTTCTAATTAATTTAATTGCAGTGAATATATAATAATATGATCTAATATTATTATTGCTTTAATTCGTATTTGCATATAAATATTTAATCCTTGATTTGAAATTATTCACTTCAAAGTTTGATCTTCAGAATTAATAATAAATTGCAAGGGAAAACATAAACAATTATAAAGTTTTTATATAAATAATATTTGTAATAATATTGGTACTGACTCTTTTCTTCTACCACTACTACTAGTTTTAATAATAGTAACAATAATAATGATGGAAATAGTAATAATAAGTACAATAATAATTTTAATGTTAATAATAATAATAATAATAATAATAATAATAATAATAATAATAATAATAATAATAATAATAATAATAATAATAATAATATATATATATATATTATATATATATATATATATATATATATATATATATATATATATATATATATATATATATATATATATATATATATATATATATATATATATATATATATATATATATATATATATATATATATATATATAATATATATATATATATATATATATATATATATATATATATATATATATATATATATATATATATATATATATATATATATATATATATATATATATATATATATATATATATATATATATATATATATATATATATATATATATATATATATATATATATATATATATATATATATATATATATATATATATATATATATATATATATATATATATATATATATATATATATATATATATATATATATATATATATATATATATATATAGGGGTGAAACCGTATACTATCGAGGCTGAGAGAATGGAAGTTAAGAGAGGTTCAGTTGTATAAAAAATTGGATGTTTGAATTTAAGAGGGTTAAATGATGATATAAAGCAGATAGAAATTGGAGAGATATGCAAAGCAAAGAAGTTGGATTTGTTGGGGTTGACGTAGACTAAACTTAAGGGGAAAAGGGAGATCAATTTTGCTGGATTTAAAGGTGCATATTCAGGTGTTGGAGAGAGAGAGTGAGAGCTAGGGAAGGGGTGGCAATAGTGATGAGCCAAAGATGGTGGGAATGTATGAAAAAGTATGAAAGAATATGCATACACGCAGGTGAATGGAGCAAAGGAAGAAGAAAGATGAGTGTTTTGGGAGAAACTGAATGATT
>SEYY01012923.1:12500-17500 GCA_009176605.1 Armadillidium nasatum
CTGAAAAAATTTGCTGTGGCAACTTTGCTACTACTTGTCCCAACGATTCGTTAGGACAATTTTTGCAGTGTAGTGAGCATTATTATTGTGAGAGAATAAGGAAAGTGATGGAACGTTTAAGTAGAAATAGATCTGAGATATTGAGTTAGTAAGAATTAGCAATTTTATGAAACGAAAAACCTTAGACTCCACTTTTTCAAGAAGAACTGAGTGGGTAAATACCACACACACATATTTGGCAATTAATAAATATAATTTTATAAATGTCTTTTTTCCATCATTTTCATTTTAAAATTAATTACTTTTTTTACTTGATTTCACCTCACGTTCTTCTTCTGATTTATATATTAATTAATTAATGCATTTCTAATCAAAAAAAAAAAAAAGATCAAAAAAAAAAATAAAAAAAAAAAAAAAATAAAAAAATATTAATTTTTAAAAAAAATATATATAGAATAAAAAAAAAAACAAATAAAAATTAATAGAATTCTAATTTACAGCATTTTAAATGACTTTTCTAATTTTTTAATTAATAATTTTAATTAATATAACTTTCTTCATAATCAAAATTTTCTATTATTATTTTATTTTAAATTCTCTGACTATTTGGCAGTATAAGTAAATGAAAAAAATGAAATGGAATCAATAAGATTTTTAATTATAGCTTTCTACTGCTAATGTATATATATATATATATATATATATATATATATATATATATATATATATATATTATATATATATATATATATATATATATATATATATATATATATATATATATATATATATATATATATATATATATATATATATATATATATATATATATATATATATATATATATATATATATATATATATATATATATATATATATATATATATATATATATATATATATATATATATATATATATATATATATATATATATATATATATATATATATATATATATATATATATATATATATATATATATATATATATATATATATATATATATATATATATATATATATATATATATATATATATATATATATATATATATATATATATATATATATATCTTTTTTTATCCTGTTTGAAGCTTAATTAAATTATTTAGTCACTTTTTCACTTATATTATGAGTTAAAACGTTTTAAAAAATAAGTTAAGACAACTGTCGAGCTTTCGTGCTCATCACTCGAGACACTTCTTCAGGACCAAGAAGAACCAGGACCAGGTCCTGAAGAAGTGTCTCGAGTGATGAGCACGAAAGCTCGACAGTTGTCTTAACTTATTTTTTAAAATGTTTTAACTCATATAGTGAATAAAGTGCCTAAATTACTAATTTAAGCTTCAAACAGGGGTACAAAAATAATAAATTTATACATTTACGGTTCAAAATAGTAATTAAAATTATATATTATATAATATATATATATATATATATATATATATATATATATATATATATATATATATATATATATATATATATATATATATATATATATATATATATATATATATATATATATATATATATATATTATATATATAATGGTAAAGGTGGAGATTGTTTCTGAGTTTCGATTGTTAAAAATATTGAAAATCGAAAATATCGGAGAAGCCTATCGTAAACAAGAGAGTTGCAGAGGTACGAGGTACTATTACTAGACATAGACACAATTATTATTACTTACTTTTCTAGCAGAACCTAATTCGACTTAACATAACCTGAACTACCGAAATTGCCGTAAAAAGAGGCCTAACCTACACAAGAATTTGCCGTAAAAGAGACCTAACGTACACAAGAACGTTTGCACGACATAGTAGCCTAGGGCTAATTATAGACAGGAAAATATCGATTAAAATAAAATATCGACATAAAAAAATATCGATATAAAAAATATCGAAACTCAGAAACAATCTCCACCTAAGCCATATATATATATATATATATATATTATATATATATATATACTATATATATATATATATATTATATATATATATATATATATATATATATATATATATATATATATATATATATATATAGTGCGCGCGTGCTTATGTATGTGCATATTATGTATTAGTGAAAATAAATTTTAACAAACATAAAAGTTTCATTTCCGACTCTGGAGAAAGTACTGAAGATAAAAAATGCCTTTTCTAAATTTTCGAATTGTAAATATTGAAATTATTCTAAATTTTCCTTCGAAAAGCATTTAAATGAAAGAATTTAAATTTTTAATGACTATTTCCTTTCTTACATCCTTCACAGCATCTCTTTTTTTTTTTTCTTTCTTTAATTGTTTTTTTTTTTTTTTTTTTTTTTTATTTTTTTTTTTTTTTTTCATTTTTTTCTTTTTTTTTTTTTTTTTTTTTTTTTTTTTTCTTTTATCTTAATATTTGCTATCCTTTCTCTTAATTTTTCTTTAATTGTCTTTCTTTTTATGAATATTTTTTTTGGTATTTCTTTTGTTGTAAACTTTCTTTGTTTCTCTTTTTTTTCTAAGCTTTATTAAGTTTTTCCTTATATTCTTTCATTCTTTCTTTATTAATTTTTGCATTCTTATCTTTATTTTCTTTTTCCATTCATACTCAATTTTTTTTAACTTTATATCCTTTACTTATTTCTTTCTTCTTTTTTTATTCCCATATTTTTTCAGTTTTTATTTGGTATTCTTTTTCGTGTTTCATTTTGCTTTTTTTTTATAGCATTTTATTTATTTATTTTATCTCACTTTCCTAGGAGTTGCAAAATATTAAGAACAGAGCATCGTACAATGAGGATGTGGTAATACTAGGGATTTAAATGGACATGTTGGACGAGATCGACTTGGATTTGAGAACGTGATCGGAGCTTTTTGTATAGGAGGAAAAAATGTTTTTCTCGTAACAGTGTAATAGATTTTTGTGTGCAAAACAGCATGAGTATAATGAATACCTTCTACAATCACAGAGAAAACCATAAATACACGTGGTATAGGTGGAACTATATGAAACAGAGCTATGAGGAGAAGTCGATGATTGATTTGATGTTGACAAACAACAAAAAGCTGCTCAGAGATGTAAAGAGTATACCATCCTTGTGGGACTGGTGACTCTGACCACAGGATGGTTGTGGGAAAATTAAGATTGGAAAAACCGAACTCGGTGAACTGCAGACCTGAAAAAGATTCATGATCGAAAACCTATAGGACCCTGATTGCAAAGGTAAATTTCAGAGAATGTTTGGTGGGAGGAGAAGAGATGGGATGGTGGACGGGAGTGTGGAGGAGAGATGGAGGGATTTTCACTGCACTCTGATGGAGCTTTTCGAGCAGACTGTGAAAGTTAAAACTACACATGGAGAGAAGAAAAAGCAAACTACTTGGTAAGAACAATCACGTCAAAAACTGTTAAAAAGAAAATGATTTGTTTTAGAAAATGGAGAAATACTAGGAGAGTGGAGGAGAGAGAGGAATATGTGAACTCAAGAAGAGAAGCAGAAAGAGTAAAGAAGAGAGGAAAAGAAAATGCATGGAGAAAAATTGGTAGAGACCGTTAGTTCGATCTCTTGGGTGCGAGAAAACTGATATATAGTATGACTGAAAATTGTAAGAGGCTCAACACCGCCAGCCTACGCAGTGAAGGACGAGGAGGCAGATTTTAGAATTACTTACTGGTCCAACTGATATTAGTAGAAGACGGACAAACTATATTGATGAGTTACTAAATGTACCAGATAATCTAGAGGATAGGATGGAGATATTAGAGACAGATTGTAGGAATTACAGAGTGATTACCGTCATGCCGCCTATTCGAAAGTATATTAAACAATTTGGAGATAAGATTGAGAATAATAGTAAAAAACAGGCTGGGTGAGTTGCAGTATGAATTCAGACCGAACGGGTCAATTATTGACCTCCTTTTTACATTAAAAATGATCTGTGAAAAGAACTGTGAATTTAATAAAAAAGCGTATCTAGCCTTCGTCGACTGGGAATAGGCATTTGAACGGATTCCAATAAGAATTTGGTGGAATATCTTGAGGAGAGAAGAATATGAGGTACCAAGCAAGCTGACAAGAGCTATAAAAACCATTTATATTAACACTGTGTGCAAAGTAAAGACATAGTTGAATAGCAATGACTGGTTTGAGGTTACGACTGGGTAAAAAAGCAGGGTTGTGTGCTTTCTCCTATTCACTTTATAATCTTGATGAATTATTGTGCTAGGTTGGTCCAGAGGGGGTTCAGGTGGCGTAATCAATGGCTATGCCGATAACCTTGCATTGGTCACTGAAACGGAGAAAGCTTTGCGGAATTTCGTCGCTGCTTGGGATGAAGTACTGACGGCTAGGGGAATGAAGGTAAATAAGAAAGAGACAGAAGTTATGTTGGTGGATGAAAAACAGGAAGAGCTGGATATTGTGTTGGGATATGGTGTTCTGAAACAAGTAGACCATTTTAAATATCTCGGAATATGTTTTTGAACAGGGTGTGATATGATCTTGGACCTAGAGTTAATCATAGAACTGGAAAGTTCAACGGGGCTCTGGCCTCGCTGTTTCCGCTGCTCAGGGATCGGCACATCCCGCGGAAGGTAAAGACAGTAATATATGCAAGTATTTTAAGACCAGTACTAACTTATGGACATGAAAAGTGAACCCTTAACATCAGAGCCAAAATGAGAGAAATTATTACATATATATATATATATATATATATATATATATATATATATATATATATATATATATATATATATATATATATATATATATATATATATATATATATATATATATTCGAGTGAGATGAGGGTATTGAGAACAATTGTGAGAGTGTCGTGAATGGATAGAACTAGAAACGCTTTTTATTTTTCTAGTGTTCGTGTCTTTCTTTTTATTGTTTTTTTTCTCTTTCAATTTTGCTTTATTTTTCCTTATCTTTTTATTCATTCATTTCATTTGTCTTTTTTATTACTCTCTGCCTTTTATTCTGTTATTTGTATAGCTT
>SEYY01012923.1:22500-27500 GCA_009176605.1 Armadillidium nasatum
AAAATTAGCAAGAGTGATAGGAGAAGGAGAGTTTTTCCATTCACGATAAGCACTGTCTCTCTCACGAAGGGCAAGAGAACAGCCGTCATCGAACCATGGATTTTGAGGAGAAAAAGATTTTGTTGAAGATGGAATGAATCTGCCCATCCCGTCAAGGATTACGGCCTCTACCTTTTCAGCAGAGACAGAAGCGTCCCCCGAGACAAAGCAAGATTCACTCCAATGATAGCAAAGAAGCGGCGCATTGCCCCCCAATTAGCCCGATTAAAGTGCCAGAAAGTACGTTTAGGGCATGGTGGAGCTGTTGGAGAGAAAGCATTATAACTTAAGAGCTATAAGATTATGGTCAGAGTTACCAATAGGAGGGAAAATGGTGTATTTGTGTCTAGAAGAAGTAGTGGTGAAGCATAAATCAAGTGTATTCAAGAATATATATATATATATATATATATATATATATATATATATATATATATATATATATATATATATATATATATATATATATATATATATATATATATTTGAGTAATTTATTTCATTAGAAAGGTGTATGAACTTTATTAATTATATCTTTGAAAGTAGCTTTCAGGTACAAATAAGACATAAATAATATCTTTGCAAACCACATTCGCTTTCCGATTGCTTATCATTTTTTTTTTTAACTCTATACTCTCTTTTAATTATAATTTTATATTTATTACTCTACTTTTACTTTCAGTTTTTTACATAACATTGTTTCTGAATGTTACCATTAATTACTACTACTAATACTACTACTACTACTTCTACTATTACCATTACTAAGCTGCAAAAATTGTCCTAACGAATCGTTAGGACAATTGGCAAAAAATGTCAAAGTAAAATTTTCAATAGAGAAAAGACATGTTAAGCATAAGAAAGTCGTTCCACTGATTTATTTTTTAATAATAAAATAACTAAAAAAACAAATTGTTATGAAAATTTTGCCACTTGTACCAACGATTCGTTAGGACAATTTTTGCTGTTATGTTTTTCCTATTACCATTGAAATAACCTTTAAAAGATAGAATTCAATGATAAAATTGCTGCCCTAAAGTAAGGGTTTCCCAAAGTTTGTAAGCAACTGAAAATTCATTTATAGAAATGGTTTGGATTGAAAATAAAGATTGTGTTTATATGGTTAAAAATTAAATTCTTTTGATGGAAATATGCATTAAATTTTTAACAGAAGCAAATTTTGAATCTAAAAGAACAAAAAAAAATTTTCATTTTTTTATTTTTTTTTAATTTAAAATTTTTTTTTTTTTTTTTTAAGGGAACAGGACAACATCATCCCTAAGCTAATAAAATAAAACTCTGTGTTCCGTTTTCCTTTTCTCCATTTCGAAAGATTAAATTTTGTGTTTTAAAATTAGTCTTCAAGTCAGGCTATTCCACTGTCGAACTATTCTTTTCAATCAACATAACAATAATAAAAATAACAATAATAATAATAATAATAACAATAATAATAATAATAATAATAATAATAATAATAATAATAATAATAAATGTAAAAATGAAAATAATAATAATAATAATAATAATAATGAATAATAATAATAATAATAATAATAATATAATTATTATTATTATTATTATAATAATATAATAAAAATAATAATAATAATAATAATAATAATAATAATAATAATATAATAATAATAATAATAATAATAATAATAATAACTTTTAACAAAAAATTATTTTTCAATATTTTTATTGCATTTCCAAGTATTAAACAAAAAATTTATTCCAATTGAATGATTTCATTCCTTTCCAGAAAAAAGGCAAAAAAGAAAAGAAAGTTTCACAACTGTTCAAGCTTTTAACACTGTTTTTAACCCTTCAGCTATATATATATATATATATATATATATATATATATATATATATATATATATATATATATATATATATATATATATATATATATATATATATATATATATATATATATATATATATATATATATATATATATATATATATATATATATATATATATATATATATATATATATATATATATATATATATATATATATATATATATATATATATATATATATATATATATAATATTAAGCTGTACAGTGGTAAGATGGTAACCTATAATAAAAGTGGTTCAGTGTGTTGGGATAGGCCTAGCAAGCCACCAACTGATTGCCTTGCTCAAGAAACTCATGTCTTGTTCGAGACAGCTGACAGGTGCTAGCACCTACAGGAGTATGGTGAGAAGGTGAGAAGATATATATATATATATATATATATATATATATATATATATATATATATATATATATATATATATATATATATATATATATATATATATATATATTGGAAATCGCCTACACAACAGCAGTTAACTCACGATTAGAGGTTGGTCACTGAGTATCTGATCTTTGATCTTTCTTGTATTTTAAAATGGGGAAGAGAAAACATGGTCGTTTTCAGTGCCTCAAAAACTCAGTTCCTACTCGACACAGCTTTCCACTCAAATATGACATCTCCTTCGAAAGCACAAAACTTAAACCTTTGTCTGTCCTTAATTTTTCTCGGTGTTTTTCTCGTAATCTTTCTTGGAATTATCAAATTATTTTCTCTTTCTAAAAGATTGGGTGTTCTGAGATGCCTTTAAAATTTCTTCATGCCATCCCAGTTACTTGCTCTTTATAAGGGTGTTGTTTGCCTCTGTATCGAGTATGCCTAACACATTTTGAGAGGCTAGACTCGGACATCACTTTGTAAAAAGATGAAGTTTAGGCCTTTTCTTCTAATAAACTCTCCTGCTCTCACTAACTATCTTCAATCTTTTTCTTTTCCTCGAATTATCGCGTCACTCTCTCTTTTCTATTTACATTATAAAGGAAACTACTATTCTCAACTCTCCAGAGGCATACCCCCTTAGTTGAGAATGGGCGAGCAGCTCACCTTTCTACACAGTTTTATCCTTTCTCTGTCCAATTCTCTGACCCTAAACTTAACTGAAATGTTCAATGTTACATGTATTCAAATGGTAAAATCTGGGAAACACTCCCTTCATCTATTTTTCAATTTAACATTGACTTCGTGTGTCGGGACATACTCCTCTTTAATTTGGCCTTGATGCTGTTTACTATCCAACTCTGATGGAAATTAGTAAACCTTTTGGCCTTTGACAATCAGAGGTGATATTTATATATATATATATATATATATATATATATATATATATATATATATATATATATATATATATATATATATATATATATATATATATATATATATATATATATATATATATATATATATATATATATATATATATATATATATATATATATATATATATATATATATATATATATATATATTATATATATATATATATATATATATATATATATATATATATATATATATATATATATTATATATATTATATTATATAAATATTATATATATATATATATATATATATATTATATATATATATATATATATATATATATATATATATATATATATATATATATATATATATATATATATATATATATATATATATATATATATATATATATATATATATATATATATATATATATATATATATATATATATATATATATATATATATATATATATATATATACATATATATAATATATATATATATATATATATATATATATATATATATATATATATATATATATATATATATATATATATATATATATATATATATATAGAGAGAGAGAGAGAGAGAGAGAGAGAGAGAGAGAGAGAGAGAGAGAGAGAGAGAGAGAGAGAGAGTAAGAGAGAGAGAGAGCCTTAAACGATTACTCTCAAATTAAAAATAAAATTTTCCAAAAACGAGTTCTCTACTTATTATTATGTATTAAAATAAATAATTAATAATTAAGTGAATCTCATTTAAAAATTTCCTAATATTGCATCGTTAAATTTAGTTATAAATACTCTTTTATGAGCAAAGAAAATAAAAAATTAACTATAAACTAATTAGATGATATAATCGTTAAGCTTTAATGTGACAAATAATTATTTCAGGATCACATTATTCTAACTTTATTTTTTACTTGTATATTCTTGGATAATTAATCGAATGAACATATGACCAAATGACCATTTTATCCACGAACATTTACCAAAAATTGAAAATTAACATTTCTTTTGGCATTTTCCAGCTTGATCATAATAAAAATAACTTAATTTTAGGTTAGGTTTGCAGGAAATTTGACAAAAAAAATTTTTTCTTCACATTATTATATCTATTTTTTTTTTTTTTTTATTTTTAATTTATATCTTTATTTTTTCATGTTCTGAAAAATGTCCGTCTTCATATGCCCTTTGGTAGAATAATTGGGAGCAATGGATATGATTACATTTTTTTCCATTTATTTATACACGGAAGAACCAACACACCTGTCTAAATTTATGAGTATCCAACAATGGAAAGCTCTAAACAAGTGTGATCAGCATTGAATGCTTCTCTTTAGCAAAAAAAAGTTTATTGGTAATTCATCCACCTTCATATCATGATTAGTTTAGCTATCAAATTTTTAGTGAATAATGATGGAGTTAAGAATTTACTTCATTATTGCACCAAAAATAATACTTTCTTCATGTAATGGTCCTAAAAGATTTAAAATTATTTGTAAGAGTGATGAAATTGACGAGACACTAAGGCCTAAACTAAAAGCTTTAAAGAAAACTGAGTGAGTGGAACAATAACATAATAGAGTGCTTATTTTTCCTTTATATACATTGTGCAGGGGAAGCATCTGAGGCAGTGTAAAAATTCGAACTACTTGGAACACACAACCTTTTAAAGGCTCATTTAGGGAAAGAAACAATAAAAGGATTTTTTCCTTAAAAGACTAAGAGAAGAGGAGATATCAGAATTTAAAGAATGTGATAAAAAGGAAAACAGGAGAAGAATTCTATGATATTCCCTTTCTTTGCCA
>SEYY01012924.1:5000-17428 GCA_009176605.1 Armadillidium nasatum
GGGGTTTACGTGACGCTGTAGGATATTCATACACCTGTTCGGACTATGGTAAATACACTTTAGAGCCTATAAAAATGAAAGCAGGTACTGATCTCTACGGTAACCTTTCATCATGGTCAGAATTTGGTTTTTATTTTAGTGTTGTGTGTGTGTGTGTGTGTGTGTGTGTGTGTGTGTGTGTGTGTGGAATGACTGTTTATTTTAAGTTTACCAAAATTTTAGATAAGATTTCTGGTTTTACGTTTGTTTAATTATGGTCAAGCAGCAGTTTCTAAAATTTTATTGTTTTCATATATATATATATATATATTATATATATATATATATATATAATATATATATATATATATAATATATATATATATATATATATATATATATATATATATATATTGGGAGGACCTTCAGAAACGATAAATTGCCCGGCATTGAGCATCTGGAGTGTTAAGGTGTATGCCATGTGAAACATCTTTCTGCACTCCAGTGCTCAGTGGTTCGTAACTTTTCACTCCTCATTTTAGCATCTACCAACATAGGGGTGTCTATATGTTTGTCTGTCCGGTAGGTGCTCATTTTTCCATACACTACGCTTTACAAGTCTCTCTCTCTCTCTCTCTCTCTCTCTCTCTCTCTCTCTCTCTCTCTCTCTCTCTCTCCTCTCTCTTCTCTCTCTCTCTCTCTCTCTCTCTCTCTCTCTCTCTTCTCTCTCTCTCTCTCTCTCTCTCTCTCTCTCTCTCTTCTCTCAAGATCTTCATCGATTGTTCTTAACCAGAATTTGGGTAATGCCAAATGATATTCTTTTCTTTCTTAATGTTTTTATCCTCATTTTAAGTCAAAAACAGATATTGTCTATATGCAGCCAACGGTGTCGCCTATCATCGTGTTGCTAATTTGGAGTCTTTCGATTCTACTTTCAAATCTTGTATCTTAAATCTTCTACTCTTTCTCATTTCTCGTCTGATGATATCTTTCCGCTTCTCTCTGATTCTTGGTCCCCTGCTCTTCTACACTTTGCTGTGGCGCTAGAGATGTAGTATGTAAGCAAATAGCCTAATAAATAATAATAAAATCTATCATAATAGGCTGATACAAATTTACAATTGCTTTTTTAATATAATACTACTTGCAATTTTGTTTAACTCAACAGTGTATCATTAATTACAATAGATTTATATCAATCGATAAAAATTTTTGCAACTTGTAACATTATCATTTATATGTACTTGAGTTTTATAATAAAAAAAAAATAAGCTGGTCTACTAATTTCAATTTCAATTTTAAATAAGTGAAGCAGAACAAAAAGAGGGTGAAGAAAACTTTCAAACATATTTTGTCTCTTACAATAAATATCGAAAGACTAAAGGAGCAAAGTTAAACTGATTGGGATTTTTTGTATATATTAACTGTGGCAAGAATTTTAAAATGTATTAGCAATTTTTATTTTCTATTTTTCCATTTTCTCTTATTATATTTGTTAGCATAAATATGAATACATGAAGTGCTATCGTCAATTTTAGAAATAATAAAAATAAATAAATTATAGTCATCAAAATAATGATTTTCAAAACAAAAATAATGTACAAAATTACTTGATTTAAATCATTTGATTTGAATCACGCCAACCGTGCTGTAATTTGTTAATACTAAAAGGGAAGTCGGAGAGCAATTGACCTCTTGACCTCTGATCTTTCTCGTATCTCAATTGGGAAAAAGAAAGTATATTTGTTACCAATGCTTTAAAACCCAGCTCTTTCATCTAACTACTCAGCATAGTCTTCCACGCAGCCAAAATTTTATCGAAAGCACACAAATCATATCTCCTCCTGACTTAAAATTTTTTGGTATTTCTTTTTCTGGTGGACTTTCAGGGAACGTTCACCTTGTTTATCACTAAGCAAGCTTCTAAATGGTTGGATGACCTAAAGGGCCTTCCTCTCACCGCCTAAATTCCTTCCTCTGTGAAGAAGTTTAGTCAGAACTTATATAGAGTATGCTTTGATTATCTAGGGTGATTTCACTCATTCTTCCCTCCATGGTAAGGTGGAATATAGGGACTTTTCGAGTTACTAACTCTCCTACACTCACAAATCTCACCAATCTCTTTAAAGACGTCAAACTATTCGTCTACTCTCCTTATGATATCGCTATTGCTCTTCTGAGCTCTTTTATTTTATGAAAACTTCACATCTCGCGGGAATTTCTAGGAAACTTTTCTAGTTACTATATACCTAGGATCCCCAAGTGGGATCGAACCCGGCGTTCTCAAGCACATGAGTCAATCACTCTACCGTTTGTGCCACGGTAGATTAGCAGTACACTTCCTCCTTTAAAGGGGTTTCATGCAACGTTTTCCAATAGGTTACTTCATTCTCTCCTTATACGCCACTATTTCGTGCCACTATTTAAAGCTGAGTTTCATCCTGATTACTATAGTTCTCCTCTTCTTTGACCTTTTTATGATTGTAAGATATCCTTTGAGTTACGATAGATATTTGCTTCTTTTTCATTACTCTGGTTAGAATACTAGTGTCTAGCCGCCTCCCTCTGGGCCCTCTTGTTACGCTTCTGGGGTTCCCTTCGCTGTTTCTTACTATTGTTATCTCTCATTATTCATCCTTATAATTTCTTCTCTCCAGTATTCTCGTATATATATATTATTCATTTTACTATATATATTAGTATCTAATTTATTATATTTGTATTTATGATGAATTAGCGTCTTACTACTACTATCTCTCTCTTTATATATATATTGAAATTTATAAACGTTATGTTCCTGTATCTAATTGTGTTTTTTTCCTTTGTCTCGGTAAACCACTCAATTATGAATTATTGTCTTATGAGGAGTAAAAGAATCGTAAATGAATATTTATATCATATTTTTGTTGCTATTGTCACTTTCAATAATATAAAAAATATTGATTATAATTTATATATCCTTACATCAATAAGTTATTCAAGCAAACTAATTAATTAATAATAATAATAAATTTATTGTTAATTAATAATTAAGTTTAGATTATAAATCTATTAATTCGACTTATAAATTTATACTCTGACATTTTATATAATATATTTTATTATTATTCAATCAAATTATATATATATTTTACTTTCCATTTTTATTATTGTTCCATTTACCTTATTTTTATAATTATATTATAATTATTTTCATATATAATTATTATTATAACAAAAAAACAAAATTTAATAATTTAAAAAATATTAATAAAAATAAAAAAAAAAAAAAAAAAAAAAAAAAAAATAATAATAAATAATAAATAATAATAACTAAATACACCATTATAATATCTAATATTAACAATTAAATTCTTAAATTAAATAAATACTTTCATACTATAAAAATAAATTTTTAATACACTTCTTACTATACTCCTAATATTAACTATATTAATAAAATATTGACCTTATTATAGTCTTAGATAAATACTTATTATCTTATTATATATTATATCCTAGTATTTATTATATATTTTCCTACCCTATTATAGTATATACATGTGTATATTTTTTGTGAAGAAAGTATGACTGAGTTAATACTCTGGTATCCGCCAGGTACTATTGCTCTTAGATGTTCCAGTGAATCTAATGAAAGCTAATAATTTTATAATCCTTGCATTTTATAGACTTTTTTTTTATTTTGTTATTTTATGATAATTAATTTTCTGGTGACTTCATCTCTGTTCGGTCTCACATTTTATCATATATTTTATTTGTACAAACTTATATTTTAAAATACTTAATTAATAATATTTATTTACTAATGTTCTATCTTTATATACATCTATTTAATTAACTAATAGTATATGATATCATTATGACTATTACACTATATATTGTTGTGGTTGTGGTTGTGTGTGTTTTTTGGTCTAGGATATTACCTGCCCTCTCACCACAATTTTTGTGTAACAGTTTCTCTTTTTCTCTCCCTCAATGCCCGATGGGACCTTTCGTCTCAATCTCTGATACCTCGAGTCGACTATCTGCGCTTCGTTTGTTGCTCTTTGCACTTCTATGTGTTTCTTGCACCTTACTTATCTAGACAACTGCTGACTTGGATTCTACTATTCTTCCGAGCGACTCTCTCTACAAGTGAGTTGGGTATCTTTCCTTGGAGATTCGAATGAGCACGATCCAGTCGCCAAATGATATTAACTGTCTAAGTCGCCTCCCTAAATTACGATTTCTTTAACCTAAGGATAACTATAAGTTTAGCAGCGTTATGACCCTCTTCTTATACCGCAACATCTCTAGACGATATTCGACTATTTAATTTTTCATTAATGTAGTCATTATGTATTATATCTTTGGTATGTATTATTGCCATTAAGTTACTTATGATATTATATATTTATGTAGTATATATATAAATTATTGGTATATGATATATATTCTTCCTTATATCTAACCTTATATGGCTAATTTGCTTCCTTTTGCTCGAATTCGTTCTTATGTGATACATATATCTTTACTATTAGTACTGCTTATTTCTTAAACGCGATTATTATAAATAGAATTTAATTAATTATTCTGTCACTTTTTCTCTTATAGAAACAGGTGTATCGAACTTTTTCTGTTATGAGTTTATAATAGCATGTTTTTCAAGCATGTGCGTTTTAACGATTTGTATCCTTTTTTGCTCATTTATCAAAATAATACTTGTACTCTTTTTTCTCTATCTCCACGATAACTTTTCATGCATTTTAGATCTTGTTTGATGAATGTCTTTTCGCTTTCTTTAGTATTTTTCCCCTCTATAGAATGGGAGGAGTAATTTATTCCTCTTGGGGTTATTTTTCTAGGTGAAGAGTTTTAATCTATTTTTTCTTTCGTGCTATTAAGCTGTGGCTGTTTTACTTTTCTGTCTTCCAGGATTAAAGTTTTTTATTCAGTTTTTTCTTTTTAGATTATACAGCCTGTGTCCTCCTTTTAATTCCATCTTGTTATGTTAGAGAGATGGGAGTAGAAAAAGTGAAAGGCTCTCTTATTCTCTTTCTGGTCTTGTGCTTGTTTTTTGTCTATTGGTTAATATGCTCTTATCTTTTTTGTAACTTTGTTCTTTTTCTTATTGAAAATTTATTTCTGCTCTTATTTTTTCTTTTTAGATATAAGTTTGGTCCTTTTTTATCTATTGATGAAGTTTGGATTATCACAAATCATTTTTTATAAATGTCAATAGTATCCCTTCCTTTGTGTGTTTTTCTTAATGGTAATGTTTGATCTTGGTTTCATTCAGTATAAATCGTTGTCTCTTCCTTATATTATATAGAATATAAGTTTTTATGTTACATATTTTCTTAATTATGGAGATACTGCGTTTTGAGCCCGTTCTCTCCTTTGCTGAGTAGAGGAGTTATCATGTATGTGTACTATTGTAGGTCTGATTAAATAATTGATTACAGAACTTGATAGTTTTATTTATTTGGCAAAAAATAAAAAACTAAAACTCATTAAAGGGTGATATATTGGATTGAGTAATCTTAATGAATAGGGTTTATAAGTTGATCGTTTGTATCCGTCACCATAGAAACTCTAGTTCAAATAAAACATTATATATGGTATCTTTATAATTATGTTTTATTGTATAATAATTATTACCATATTGGTATTATGTCTTTTTTATTAGTTATTATTAATTTATTATGTATTATTTTAATATTATTATTAATTCATTATATCAATGGATATACATTTTTACTTTTTATTTATTTTTGTTATTTCTATTATTTTATTATCATTTACTATTCTTACGTGTTTATTATTTGTAGTTTTTTTTTATTTTTTAATAATAAAAATTACTATCTTTAATTTTCTTTATCTATTATTTGAATAATACCAGCTGACATAACGAACTCTTGTAGCTGAGAAACAAGGAAAAAGAATCACGATAATTTCTCAATATTATTTGAAATCGTGAGAGTTCCTTAAAAGAAAAGGATCCTCCTTTTTCCCTGAGAAAATAAAAATTAAAAAAAACTAAAATATAAAAAATGAAAAAAAAAAATAAAAATCCTATATCCGAGCTTAGAAAACAGTTTCATCTCCTCTTCTGACGTATAAACCTTTCAAGAGCAATGTTACTGGGCATGTCAAATGTTAATTTGATTGTCGTTCTGTTTTAATCTTTCACTGGTGGCCATTATGTGGGTTAAGTTTTGTTAGCTTTTTAAATCAAAAATTGCGTAAAAGATATTTTCTGCATGATTTTACATTTTTTTTTTTTTTTTTTTTTTTTTTTTTTTTTTTTTTTTTTTTTTTTTTTTTTTTTTTTTTTTTTTATATTATATATATATATATATATATATATATATATATTATATATATATATATATATATATATATATATATATATATATATATATAACCTATTTAGGTAGGGTGCAGAGGTCCCTACACTTTGTTGTGCAGCGAAGGGATAGATCAGGAGGCTGGGTGTTTTCAATCCCCTTGTGGAATGCCGACTGGTAGGTGTGTGGTAGCCACCACTTCTCTTGGGAGTGTCTGTAGCCTCGGATGGAAGACTACTTCAAAGAGGAACCACAGTCGAGGGCAAATGGTCTGCCAAACTGGGTCTCCTTTCGTGAGCAGAGGTGTTGGAACTTCTTCTTCCTTTGGGACGTCTTTTCTGGTACTGTTTTCGGAATATATATATATATATATATATATATCTTTCGTTCGTTTATTTTATTATTCTGTCAGTGGCAGTTGTATATCTTATCTTATTGCCGACTAGAGATTAGGATATATCTATGATTAATTACTTTCATGCTAGAGTCTGATATAAATTAGAGAGCTGATGTGTCTTACGCTCATCTGGTTCTCTCTTCGTATAAAAGAAATAATTTAAGGTAGAATATGTTTGTACGCACAAATCTATATACTCCTTTGATATACTTTACACTGCATATATTATCGTGGGAAGTCGAGTGTATAGAGAAAGAGATTATGTAACGCTTCAAAATTTTTTATTCAACTTAATGTTAGATTCATAAGTTTATGAGTTAATATGATGTAAACTAAAATCCTATCACTTGTCTCTATCTAATCCATAGCTTTGTGTAATAAAAATAAGTTATTAACAAAATTCAATAAATAATTGAGAAAAAAAGAAATACATAAGCGAGAGGAGAGACTTTTACTATATATAATATGGCAATAAATAGTTGAACAATACCTTTGTTTTATAATAAATAACTTTTATAATACTTAGTATAAATATTTTTAAAAATTGAATATATTTATTTGAACATAGCATTATTTTTATTATTGAAAATATCATATTACAACTAACGATATAATATAAAACAATGTATATTTTTACATTTTATTATATATAGTTTATTAAATAATGGTTTTATCACTTCTGAGAGGTATTTCCCCGGTGAAATTATTGTTTGTTTATGGGCGGGAACCACTAAGATTAAAAAGTAGCGGTATATATAAGTAATATTAGTATATATATAATATATTGCATGTAGAGTATATATGTAAAATTATACATATATATATTAATAAATTATTTTACATTTCTTAAACATATAATATGAAAATATTATATGCTACTTACTAATAAAGAAACTTTAATCTTATTATATATAACTAAGTTTATCATAACTCTGTCTTTTCTATATTAAAACAATTAAATTAAAAACACTATAACAAACAAGAAAATAATAGCATAAAAATATAAAATTACTCGCTCTTTACTTTATAGAAACACGTATTATTTTTTATGTCTAAATTTGGTAACTATTCTACTTCATTAGATTACACTCTCTACATCTTTATATAATTTATATATTAATTATTTTTTTTTATTATTATATTTATAATTTATTTTTTTTACACTCAAAAAGGATTTGTAATACAGTTGAAATATTTTTCACAATACGTTTTCTACATATACATATATAAATAAATTTTTTTTTTTTTATTATTTTTAATAATAATAACAGTAATAAATTCTTAAATTCTGAATTATTATAAACAATAGAGTAATTAATATATGCAAGAATTTATTTAAGGTAAATAGTAAATAAAATAAAAATTTAATAATATATTATTAGATTACTTATGCAAAGATATTATAATTTAACATAAATACTTATATTATTTTTTTACCCATAATCACATTTAAAAACAATGATTTACTCACATAACTATAGTATAATATTAAATAATATCCATATCAAATAAATACAATAATTAATTAAATAATTAAATAATAATATATTAATAAATTAATATATATAATATATATATAATAATATATTTATTAAAATTATATATAATAAATAATAATATAAATTATTATAATATATATTAATTATAATAATACTTAATATAATAATAATATTAAATATTATATAATAATATAATTAATTATTAAATATATATATAGCATATTAAAGATAAATAATAAAATATGTTTAATATAATATATCCATTCCTTATTCATAATAATTAAATAATTACAATAATAAAAGTAATAAATAATCATTGAGAGAATAATACTATGCAATATGATGTATATCACATACTTATTTTAGAGCAACGAGTTAGTGAAAAGAGCTGAGTTTGAGCCAGTTAATAACATATGTAAGTATCTGAAACATTCAAACTTGTGTTTCACTATATTGCATATAATGTTAGTTTTATTACGACTTTCATTTAAATCAGTACCTATAATATATTTTAATTAAATTCTGAACCCTCCTGTTACGTTCATCTATACATAGTATCGTCACAATATCCTATTTTAA
This sequence comes from Armadillidium nasatum, assembly GCA_009176605.1. Classification (NCBI taxonomy): domain Eukaryota; kingdom Metazoa; phylum Arthropoda; class Malacostraca; order Isopoda; family Armadillidiidae; genus Armadillidium; species Armadillidium nasatum. The sequence continues at coordinate 13,784 of SEYY01012924.1, forward strand.
TATTATACGTGAATTTTTTATGTTAATAAATATTTTGGGTTTTTCTGTCTGGTTCTATATATATTATTATTAATCTCTTATTTATTATGTTATATATATTTTTGCGCGAAATAAGAGATGTAATTTATTTATTTTGGGCTTATCTGTAGAGAAATAACACTCATTCTTGTAAAATTAACTTTACGATATTGAGCTCTTTCGAGTCATATCTTTTCTTCATAATTTATATTGCTACTTAAGTGTATTCATGTGTGTTACATTCATTACTCATCTGTAATATGTTTTTTCACTAGTATTTTTAGGTGACTATATATATTTTGTTTTACTGCCTGGTAATGATTGATGTGACATTTGTCTCACATCATATAATGTTATGATGTTTGGATTATTATTGATTATGCTCTCAAAAACACTGAATACAATAATCAATATACATTTATCTCTCATATAAATAGATTTGACTCTAATGATCTCTGATGTATATTATCTATTCGAAGTGAGTCTGCATAGATGGGGACAATCCACCGCGAGGTGAAATCTCCATAAGCATTACGTGTACAACTCTATCTAGGAAATTGGACCTATTGAATGTAGAGGACTCATCACACTACTATTAATGACCTAGACACACTAAGCTGATCCATGACTATAAATGCCAATTCTGCTGTTTACTCGTTGTAGATATGTAAATAAGTTATATTAAAAAGCACTGTATGAACTGATCTTATTGAATTCACCAAACAAATTATAATCAAACTATTAATTATACATTCATCATAATCGAAAGCAAAAACCAAAAACCAAGGATTAATAATAAAAATAATAATAATAGTATTAATATATAATAATAATAATAATAATAATAAGTAGATTAATATAATAATAAATAATAATAATATATAATATATAATAATATATATACTTAAAAATAATAATAATAATTGAGTCCAATGTAAAAATAACTTTAAGAAGAAGTCTGTATAATTTAATATATTGTAATGTAATAAAGAGAGCTACGCTCATAACTAACTCTTGATGATGATTCTTACTTATGTGAGCATTAGTAATTTTTACATTTCATATTCCTTCGAGGTATGTGATTTATCTTTGAGGTTATACTTCCTAGATACTTGTAACTAAACCTGTTTAAGTAGTAAGATAGTATTAAGTATTAGTAGTATATTATTGAGAGTAATTATTATTATTATAATTTTATTATATTATTATTATTTATAGATTAATTTATATTATTATAATTATTATTAATATTATTTAATTAATCATTATTACTAATTATTATTAGTAGAAATATAGTATTAATATTTCCACTAAATTTATAAATTCTATCATTTTTCACTACATTACTCCTATATCTTCTTCTCTCGCGAAACTATCATTTGTTTCTGAGAAAATCATCACAAGGAATGACATATTAGAAGCTGCGCTCATAATCTATATACGTATAGGATTTATACATTCACTATTAAAATTGAATAAGTAGCTCACTATAAAATCATATAACATTTATTAAAATCATTATATATTATCTATACCAATTTATAATAGCTTAACGATAAAGTATAAGTAAATAGTGTTTAATAAACCTAAGACAACAAAATTAACTTGATAATTAGATTAAGATATCTTATAAGAATTCCAGTATCGCAATATGTGTTTATGAACAACAATAAAAATACTCGATATTTGCAATACTAAGATATGTACATTTAGATGACAAAAATACAGCTAGTTAAGACAATTGGTTTAAATCTTATTATAAGATCGATTCTACATATAAGATAAAATCTCATATCTCGCAATAGAATTATTAGTTGATTTTCATAAAATTATTATATTAATGATAATAAAAAAGAGTCTAGCTGATGTAGTCGAGTCGTCACATCGCAATAGAAGACTATAATTATCATGCAGTGGGATGTAAATTACATCGTCCACGTAGTACCATTTAATTTATAGCAACAAGTTATATATGTACAGATAACTAGTATATAAAGTCAGAAGGAAGCAGGTTTAGGTTGAAATTTTGATTAGGATATAAATGTTATGAATATTATAAACTAAAATATAATAATAAATAGAAAATTCCGGTACTACAATTACTATACTCTACCTACATAAATTATGATATTATAGCATATAGAGAATTCCTTTGTTACATACTTATATATTACGAAAATTATCTGAGAGAATTGACTACAGTTAGACAAGTTAGTATCTGCTAACCGATGTAGGATATAGAATTATACCTACACTATATGAAATAAATGAAGCAGTAATCTATATCTTGAGTGATTATTTATTTGTAACATAAATATATAATATATTTAAGAATCAAAAATTAATAAAATTTAAATCTCCTTAAAATTTAATGTTAATAATAAAATAAATCTTTTTATTATATATTATTACTTTCACCATCTATTCCATTTCTATAATCGCGAATTATTTTATTATTACAATTATTATAATCCATTATTATAGTAATATTATAATTATTAATTTAATATTATTATTTATAAATTTAATATATATTTATAATATTATTATTATTATTTTATTCATTATTTAATTATATTATTTAACTTATTTATTATTTTTTTTATTTATTTATATTATTATTATTATTATTTTTATTTTCACTATTTTCTTTATTTTCTTTTTTCATTATTATTATTATTTTCATTTATGATTATTTGTAATAATAACATTTAAAAAACTAGTACAACTATTTTAAGTAGTAGTAAGAGAAGTACTAATAATTAAAGCAAAATACAATAAGATTTTGTTCAACAAAACAAATAGCAGTTATCAATAGAACAGAAATATCCTATCAGAAATGTTTTTCTTTGGTAACAGTTACTTACCTCTGAACCAGTCAAATTTAAATGATGAATATATGCATTAGGAAAGATGGGAGCTAAAAATCGTGACCTCAGCCTTCAAGGAGGAAATTTCGGCAGCCAAATCCGGGAAGTTAAAACGCTTGAAATTTAAATGTCGAATATAATACATAAAGAACAGTGAAATATGAAATTTAAACAAATTAGTTATTATTAGAGAAGGGAAATTTATTATTTATTGTTTATTAAATTTATTATTATTATTATTATTATTATTATATTAATTATTATTTTATTATTATTAATTATTATTATTATTATTATTATTATATTACATTATTGAGCAGGGCTCGTGCGACCTCTACTTTCTACCCAAAATGTATGTAATCCTCTATCTAGAATAAATATGAATAGAAAACCAACTAATGAAAACAAATATGGTAAATTTATGAAAAACAATATATGATGATGATGACAAATAATAATATAATAATAAATATAATAATAATATAATAATAATAATTAATTAATAATAATAATAATAATAATAATTTATAATTATAATAGGATTTCTAATTTACTCAAAAGTTTATTCAGAAAATGATACATTTCTGGTTTTAAAAGTGACAGTAAGTTCTTAACTACTAAATACGATGATAGTAATTTTGTCAGTGTCTACTGACAATTTCTCTGGTAAAAAAGCAGCTAGCTGAACAGTGATTCTCCTTAGAGCACCAATGTTTAATATTATAATAATAATAATAATAATAATAATAATAATAAT
>SEYY01012925.1:2500-12500 GCA_009176605.1 Armadillidium nasatum
CAGGTTTTCATCTTTTTATTTTTATTTTTTTTCTCCGTTGATTTAATCATAAATTTTTATTGCTTATTTTTTCTTCTTCTTCTTCTGTTTTCTTATTTTTATTTTGTTTCGCGAATGATTCTGAACTCTCTCTCTCTCTCTCTCTCTCTCTCTCTCTCTCTCTCTCTCTCTCTCTCTCTCTCTCTCTCTCTTTCTCTCTTCTCTCTCTCTCTCTCTCTCTCTCTCTCTCTCTCTCTCTCTCTCTCTCTCTCTCTTTCTTTTCTTTCTTTCTTCTCTCTTCTTTCTTTCTTCTCTTTCTCTCTCTCTCTCTCTCTCTCTCTCTCTCTCTCTCTCTCTCTCTCTCTCTATGTCTGTATGTTATGTTTGCTTTTCTCTCTCTCTCTCTCTCTCTCTCTCTCTCTCTCTCTCTCTCTCTCTCTCTCTGTTCTTAATCCATTCCTTCTACCTCCCCACCCCCTTTGTAAGTCAAAACATATATTAAAATAATTTTTTCTAACTCTGAACATTTTCCTTATTAACGTTTTAACGTCAGTATAAAATCGATAAATTACCAAGTTAAGGGAAGAAAAGCCGCTCGTATCATAGCTTATGACATCATTATATATATATATATATATATATATAATATATATATATATATATATATATATATATATATATATATATAATATATATATATATATATATATATATATATATATATATATATATATATATATATATATATATATATATATATATATAATATTTATAACTTAAATGAAAGAAATATTTTATAAGTTAATAAATTCTTTAATTCCTTAATTTTATGATTTATCCTATAAGACATATAAGCTTTTAAAGGTAGCGTAGCTTGTCGAGTTAAATTTCTCTTCGGAGGAAGTTTCGATGAGTTCACGACGATTCTTCACTTCAAAGTTCTTGACGAAATGTATTAGGTTCTTCTATTCGTTGACCTTTCTTTTGGTTCCTTGAAGAATATATTTTACCTCCACCTTATGGCTAGAGATTTATTTTACCTCCACCTTTATGGCTAGAGATTTATTTTACCTCCACCTTTATGGCTAGAGATTTATATTACCTCCACCTTTATGGCTAGAGATTTATATTACCTCCACCTTTATGGCTAGAGTTGATTTCTTGTCTTCTTAGCTCTCGTAGACTTCAAACTGAGACGATCAATCTTGCGCTATCATGTCTGGCTGACTGACCCTTATTCTAGCTTCAACCCGTTCTTTTATCTTTTTAAGAATTAAAGGGTTTACGCGATTTTATTGTTTCATTAATTTTATTTAGCGTAAAAGTCATTAATAAAATGATATCGAAGTTTATTACTTTAAAATAAATAAATGTTGAAGTTCGATATTTATGAATGAATTTAAAATCCACTATTATTCAAGTATTCATTCATAAATATAATTAACTAACATGATATATTTAAAAAGAACATAAAAGTTGAGAAATTTAAATATATATAATATATATATATATATATATATATATATATATATATATATATATATATATATATATATATATATATATATATATATATATATATATATATATATATAAGGATTTAGAATTTTCTATTTTTTTTTTTTAAATCTTATTTCCGATCTTATATAAATTGTTCATAAAAATGGGCATATATATGCATGGCACTCTCCACGGTACTCTGACATCTTTTGAGAACGCATAATTTAGCTCTCTATTTTGACGATTTTTTTTTGTTTTTCTATTTGATGGACCTTTTTTTTTAGAAGGAATAATATGGATAATATCCATTACTGTAAATTATATTGAAATATTTTTAGATGTTTTAAGATTTTTTTTTTTTATAAACACTGCAACATTAATGCTACCGTTATATGGTATCTACATTTTTTCTTACTCAGTTTTCTCACACCACTCACGGGTCAGAGGGTACGGGGCGGAGCATCCCGTTAACAATTGTTCGTGTGCCATGCATCTGTATCATCAGAACTAGACAACATACTATAGCTGCACTAAATTATTATATTTTACTGTGCATTGGGACATTATTCACATCTGTGCTTCAGGAATGAGTGACAAGATAGTATTATTTGAGAGTATATTAACCACTTTCTTTGATTTTATATATATATATATATATATATATATATTATAATAATATATATATATATATATATAATATATATATATATATATATATATATATATTATATATATAATTTTTTTCATTGTGTTGAGAGAGAGGGCCTTAATAATGAGTAGAAGTACTAAACCCAAAACTAGTCGCAATAATTTTTTTACCACTGCTCACGGGCTGAGCTCTTTTCTGGGAGGGGTCAGAAATATGAAATAAAAGAAAACTCAACCAATCAGTCTAGCAAATCTAAGCATAATTTAAAATTATGCTTAGATTTGTTAGTTATTTTTTAATATATATATATATATATATATATATATATATATATATATATATATATATATATATATATATATATATATATTATATATATATATATATATATATATATATATAATATACAGGATTATATAAGTTTCTAAATCCATATCGCTTCCAATTCAGATTTTAAATAATATTTTGTGTGATAATTTGTTTTAATATTTGTATTTTGATTGTTGAGTGGGTGTGAAGAAATAATTAATTTTAACCCATATATATATATATATATATATAATATATATATATATATATATATATATAATATATATATATATTTATTATTTTCTCCTCTGGTGGGCAAAGCCAGAGCCTACCATTGTCCACCAGAGTTGGGAGGAAGTCGGAAACATGGTCAAATTAAAGGCCGACATGACCGATACACGGCGTTTAAAGGTGCTTAAGTCATAGGTAGTTGGAAAATAGATAAGGAAGTGTGTTCCAGACTTTACCAGTAGAGTACATGTAAGATTGAGCATAGCTGTTAAGTCTAGGGTCGGAGAGTTGGATAGAGAAAAGATGAGACTGTGTAGAAAGGTGAGTCTCATGAGCCCTCCTCAATGGAGGAGGTATGCGTCGATAGCGTTCAAAAGAGCAGTGTCCATTGTAATATAGATAATATAGAGAAAGTGACTCAATAATTCAATGGGCAGAAAAAGACTGGAAAGAATTAGTGAGAGCTGAAGAGATGATATGACGAAAGCTCTAGACTCCACCTTTTCCAGGAGAGCTGTGTGTGTGGAACCACCCCAGATGTGTGACGCATACTCCATACAGGGGCGAACAACACCCCTATACAGAGCAAGCAACTGGGGTGGTGTGAAGAAATACTGAAGGCGCCTCAGAACACCACCTCTTAGAAGCTTGTTTAGAAAGAGAGGTAAAGTGATCTTTCCAAGAAAGATCACGAGAAAAAGAAACACCTAAATATTAAGGAGAGATGAAGGTTTGTTCGTGTTTTCGAAGAAGATATCGTAGTTGTGTAAGATGTGTCGAGTAGAGAGATGGAGGAATTGAGTTTTTGAGGCATTGAAAACGACCATGTTTTTTTCCCCAATTGAAATAGAGATAGATAAGGTTAGTTCCTCCAAGCCACCCCTCCTTGCCTCTATTAACTGTTTGCAGGGAGGGGTCTTTCAAAGAAAAGAGTAATGAAGGGTGGAGTCATCAGCATAGGAGTGGATAGATGAAGTAATAGAGGGGTCATTAATAAAAAAGAAAAAGAGTTGGATAGGAAGAACTTGAGGAACACCACTATTAATAGATTTATAGGATGAACGGTGGCCGTCTACAACAGTGCTATAGAACGACCGAAAGGAAATCAGAGAGAAGGTCACAGAGATAGATTCCGAAAGAGGGAAGTTTGGAAATCAAAGCTTTGTGCCAGACTCTATCGAAAGCTTTCGATATGTCCAGCGCACAGCAAAAGATTCACCGAAATGCCGAAGAGCGGAGGACCAAGAGTCAGAGAGAAGGGAAAGAAGATCACCAGTAGAGCGTTTCTTTCGAAAGCCATACTGGCGATCTGAGATAAGATTAGAAGAATTGAGATGTTTCCAAATCTTCCTGTTAAGAATAGATTCGAAAACTTTAGAAAGAACGGAGGTTAAAGAAATAGGACGATAGTTAGAGGGCTGAGAGGGGTCCCCCTTCTTCGGCACAGGCTGAATGAGCGCACGTTTCCAGCAAGAAGGGAAGGTTGAAGTAGAAAGACATAGACGAAATAGTTTACCAAGGCAGGGTGCAGCTCGGAAGCACAAGTTTTGAGAACCACAGGAGGGATACCATCAGGACCGTACGCCTTCTTAGTGTTAAGCTCAGAGAGAGCAGAAATGACGTCTTTAGAAGAAATTACAATTTTAGCATAAATGAGTTAGAGGGGTTGAAGGAGTAGGAAAAGCTCGAATCGTCTAAGGTTGAATTTAAGGCAAAGGTTTGAGCAAAGAGTTCAGCTTTAGAGGAAGGCAAAACGGCAGTTGTACCGTCAGAAGATACTAGAGGAGGGAAAGAGGAAGAAGCAAAGTTAGAGTTGACATTTTTTGCAAAATGCCAGAAAGGGCGAGAGGAAGAGGAGCCAGAAAGATTATTGCATTTGCGGCGGAGAAAAGATTTTTTAGTATCTCGAAGAATAGATTTTGCACGATTCCGGGATGAAATATAAGTTGCATGAGATTCTGGAGTTTGAAGACGACGGTAGTCCCTGAAGGCAGCATCCTGCGGCGGATAGCACGAACAAGCAGAGTTAAACCAAGGTTTATTAGGTTTAGTGGAAGGGAAAGAATATGGAATGTACGCCTCCATGCCAGAGAGAATCACCTCAGTTATGCGCTCAGCGCACTCCGAGGGACCCCTCCCACGGAAACAGTAATCATTCCATGGAAAATCAGAAAAGTACGACCGCAAGTCAGACCAGTTAGTGGCACCGAATGCCAGAAACGTCTCCTCGCCGATGGCGGGGGCCGTTCTTGCGGAAGACTTGAAGAGACAGGACAAGATACGGAGATAAGAAGGTGATCGGATGAACCCAGAGGAGGAAAGAGTTTAACAGTATAAGGAGAAGGATTAGAAGTTAGAAAAAGGTCTAGAATGTTGGGTTCATCACCAAGACGGTCAGGGATACGGGTAGGGAGTTGCACCAACTGCTCAAGGTTGTTGTGGATAGAAAATTGGAAGGCGAGTTCACCAGCTGGATCTTGAGAACTAGATGAAAGCCATTGGCGGTGGTGAACATTGAAATCACCTAAAATGATGATTTCAGAGAAAGGAGAAGAAGAAAGAATGTGTTCTATTTTGGAGTTAAGATATTTTGGATAGTCTGTAGAGTTAGGGATAAGTAGACAGAACAAATGAATTTAGTTGTAGAGTTGCAAGAAAGTTTGAGCCATAAAGTTGAGAATTCAGAAGACTCCAAATTAGAGACACGAGAACAGACAACATCGTTGCGCACATATGCGCAACATCCGCCTTTGGCTGAAAATTGAGGATAGAGACAGTAGGAGGAAACAGAGTAGGGTTTGCTGTCAGAGCACCCAGACACCTGAGTTTCAGTTAAGAACAAGAGATGAGGTCTAGAAGAAGAGAGGTGGTGTTCGACAAAGTGGAGTTTAGAAAAAAGACCGCGAATGTTGCAGAAATTAATGAAAAACGAGACCGTGCACCAGGGCAAGCCGGCATAGAGGTCTTGGTGGCGCCAACCCTCACCGGAGGCCACCAGCTCCCAGTGGTGATGGGGGAAGGAGCAGATATATATATATATATATATATATATATATATATATATATATATATATATATATATATATATATATATTATATATATATATATATATATATATATATATATATATATATATATATATATATATATTATATATATATATATATATATATATATATATATATATATAATTATATATATTAATATATATATATATATATATATATATATATATATTCTTTTTCCTTTTTTAACTGAAGCACTTTCATTCAAGTATTGGAATATTCCGATTTATCACAAGTCTTTGTATTGTAATTTTTATATCCCTGATGGTTTTCTGTGCTATATATATATATATATATTATATATATATATATATATATATATATATATATATATATATATATATATATTATATGGGTGAAATGAATTATTTCTTCATACCCACTCAACAATCATAATACAAATATTAAAACAAATTATCAAACAAAATATTATTTAAAATCTGAATTGGAAGCGATATGGATTTAGAAACTTTAATAGTCCCTGTTTCTCTTTTATTTATATATATATATATATATATATATATATATTATATATATATATATATATATATATATATATATATATATATATATATATATATATATATATATATATTCAGGTTTTCGTCCAAGTGTGTGGGACAAGTTATTAAGCACCGTTAAAGTTGGGGAAACTGTTACATATCAAGAATTAGCAAATAGGTTAAATAACCCAGGTATGAATATTAGTTTGTTATTTTAGAAATTGATTACTACTATTATTATGATTTTTATTATCTTCAGTTAGTATAATTAGCATCATTATATTTTTTTACTTTTTATCATTCTTATATAAACAAATTTATTATTAAATAATATTATTATTTACTTATTATGTATTTGTATAATTATGTCAAATGAATTGCTGCCAAATTTAAAAATTATTTCATATCTAAAGGGTAAGAAGACAAATTTGCGTAGCACTAACTCGCATGCACTAGGTAAAACAAAATACTTTTCTACTTGCTTACTTAATATTCCAGACTCTTCTAACGTATAGGGCCGCAGCTTCTATCCTGAGCTCTTCTTCTTCTTCTTCTTCTTCTTCTTCTTCTTCTTCTAGCTTCTTCCCAAGTCCCCATCTTCAGGTCGTTCTCTGTAGTTCTTCTCCTTGTTGTTGCAGGTCTTCCCTCTCCTCTCTGTCCACATGGTGTCCATCTCACAGTTTCCTTCCCCACTTCATTGCTACCTCTTCACAGATGTTCCAAATAGTTAGATATCCTTCTTTTGATCACTCCACTTAGATCTTCCATTCCTGTTTTCATTTCTAATTCTTTGTTGTTTATAATTCTCGACTAGAAAATTCCCGTCATCCTTCTTAAACACTTGTTCTGAAAAACATCATCTCTACCTGAACTTCATGTTTCACATCCATACAACAAAACTTGACCTTGGTCTTTATTCCAACATTGATTTTCCATATCTTGTTCAGCATGTTGAAGTTTACCCTTGCCTTCTCTATTCTCTTTTTAATATCTTCTGTTGATCCTTTTGTTCTTGTCACCTTTGACCCCAAATAGTCAAATTCCTTCACCTTCTCTAAAATTTTTCCATTTAATTTTAGATTTATATTTCTTTCTGAGTTTATCACTATCACTTTTGTTTTCTCTTTATTTATTTTTAATCCTATCATCTTTCCATATTTTCCCATTCGATCTAATTTCTCTTGCGCGTCTCTGTGTGAGTAGCACATCAAGCATATGTCGTCTGCAAAATCCAGATCTTCTCATCACTCACTCATATTGTATTCCTGTCTGACTCCACTTCTCACCCAAGAACGCCTCCGACAGCTCTCCTCCCACTTCAACAATACATTCATAATCTCTGAAAAATATTTTGATCAGCCCAATCATTTTCATTTATATTCCATACTCCTCATAAAATTTCCTCAAAATATCCTGATGTAGGCCATTGAAAGCTTTTTTAAAATCTACAAAAGTGAAGTACATGACCTTTTTCACTTGTTACACTGTTCTGTTATGTTTCTTACTATAAATATCTGGTCTGTACAGCTCCTTCCTTTCCTAAAGCCTGTTTGTTCTGTCCTCAATCTTTCATCTTTCTTTTTCTTTATTCTTTTCATTATTATTTCAGTGAATGTCTTCCCTGGAACTTATAGCAACGTTATTCCTTTCCATTTGCCACATTTTGTAACATCTCCATTTTTCGGTAGTGTCATTATCTTTCTTCTTCTTCACTCTTCAGGTATTATTTTTCTTTTCCATATTAGTTTAAAAAAATGTTCTATCCTTTCCAAATATGTTCTCCAGACCTTCTTTCAATAGTTCCATTTCTATTCTTGTTGACAGTTGTACATTAATCTGCATCTCCTCCTATCTCATCCTCATCCACTACCTCCTCAGGCTTACTCTTGTTCAAAATTTCCACAAAATGCTTCATCCATCTTTCTAAAATCTCTTTGCCTTCCTGAATCATTACTAAATCTCTATCTCTAATTTAGTTTCCCCTCTTTTTCCTTCCCTTTAGGTCTTTTGTTATTTTATATACTTTACTCATCTCTCCTCTTTTTGCTTCTCTCTGTTCTTCTTCTGCTATTTGCTCGTAGCATTTAGTCTTATCCTTCCTCTCCTGCTTTCTTATTTCTCTATTCAATGCTCTATATTTTGTTGTAAGTTTTTCTTTATTTCTTTCAGATCTTGTAAGTTGTAACTTGTATTCAGGATGATGCAATAAACTTTCTTTCTTTCCCTGGTCTAAATTTTATCTGTTATACATTGCTTTTTTTCGTCCTTCAACACTTCTTCACTTACACCTTTTATTGTTTTAAGTAAACTTTTAAATTTCTTTCGACTTCTACATTGCTGTTCCCATTCTCATACTCCTCCCGTCTTCACTGTTACCATCCAATATAGTGAATCTATTTTTTTAATTCGATATTAAATTTGTTTTTGATTTCTGGTTTCTTTAACTTTTCAAGATCAATATTCCACCTTACATTGTTTTGATCTTCTTTTCTTGTCTTAAATTTTAAGTTTTACCTTGCACCTTCCTTAATGATGATCGCTATTTGCCTCTGCACCTCTCATTACTCTTACATCCACCATCGAGCCCTCACCATTTTGTGTTATCATTATGTGATCTGTTTGATTTTTTGTCTTTCCATCTGGTGAGTTCCATGTTGTTTTATGTATCATTTTGTGTGGAAATACTGTCCTTCCTATCATCCTTTTGTTGTTCAGGCAGAATTCAGTTAGTAATTTTCCGTTCTCATTTCTTGTTCCACATAATTGTCTCCTAATTATTGAATTAATTAGTTCATTGTATTGGTTTTCCTTTCCTACTTTTGTGTTCATGTCCCATTATAAACTTAACGTCTTTCTTTTTGCCATTTTGCGTTATTCCCTCCAGCTTGTCATGAAATTTCTCCTTTGCCTATATTTTTTTTCTGGCTCTGTAAGTGCATATGGTACTATTATCATCAATCTTGTCTATGTGGAGCGAAATCTTGCTCACATCATTCTATCATTTACTGGAGACAGCTCTAGCAATGTTTTTCTCCATTTTTTCCCATAATCAGGACAACTCCTCTATCATGCGTTTCATCATTAGCAGAATAGAGCCCTAAATTTCCATTACTTGTTATTATTTTACCGCTCTCCTTCCATCTGTTTTCGCACGATCCTATAGGGTGATAACCTCCATCTTCAATAATTCTTTCCACCTCTGCCAGCCTTCCTACCTGGTGTAAAGTTTTCACGTTCCTTACTTCAATTTTTAATTCTTTCTTTGGGGATAGAGGCTTTTTCTTCCATCTTCTAGCTTCCTTTCGACTTTCACTGGAAATCTTCATTACGCCTGTCCCACTTTCCTGAAATGGGATCGAGAAGGGTCCTCCTCCCTTTTCTATATATACACCATCCATTCCATTTCTGGATTCAACTGAATGGCTTGAGTTTACCGTGGATTCTTCAACCACTTTCTTTTTAGGTTGATAGGAGATTACTTCATCGAACAACCCTTTTCATTTACCCGGACTTGGGACTATCATAAGTTCCCTCAAAGAGGGGCCCCATGGCTTAGTTAAAACAAAGTACACACTAACCAAATCTCGCAGAGCTATATCAGACAAGTGCATTGCACAATAGAATGAACTAAAAAAAAAAAAAAAAAAAAAAAAAAAAAAAAAAAAAAAAAAAAAACTCAAACAAGAAGTAGCAACACTTCCTACATTTCGTAAACATGTCAAAAATTACTTCCTATCAAAATATTAAAGAAGATATCAAATTT
>SEYY01012926.1:0-2500 GCA_009176605.1 Armadillidium nasatum
TAATAATAAAAATAAATAAATAATAATAATAAATAATAATAATAAAAAAAAAAAAAAAAAAATTTTTTAATAAAAAAAAATAAATAAAGACATTTAAAAATATTTGTGATTATCAATATAAGCTTTTGTTATTTACGAAGCCATTTTAAATTTATTTTACTTTTTTTGGCGGCAATAATATGGATTCCTGATTGTCTTATATTTATAACATTGATTTAAATAACTAAGTAATACCACAGTAATTCTTTTACTACGCTGTAACTGTAAACGTAGTCGTATTTTTTAGAATCTGTTTTTGGTCAGTCCATTTTGTATATGCAGAATTTGACAATTTCAGTGTATAAATATCATTAATTATAACATTTTTTTTGTAATTTTTATAGATAGGAGTTGATGATAAAATATGAAAATTGTTTTAATATTTGATTTTATAATATCGTCAATCTGTCACTTCTTATGGGATTCGAATAGACCCTCCCAAGCAGAAATGTCATTACGAGAATTTCAATATACCCAAAGAGACATATTTTCAATTTTAATACTTAGATATTTTTAAAATAAATTTAAATAATAAAGAATGATATATAGCTTTATTAAACCATTACAAGCGCCATCCTAATATTCCATTTTCTTGCGGAATTTCATTCATGCAAGAACAACTTTAAAAGTATCCCAAATACACGACTAAAAAATCACTCATGATTGAAATTCAAAAGAGAAATATTAACATATGTAGAAAAGTGTTTGAAAATGATTAAATATCAATTCACTCAAAATATAAGAATAGATTTAACATTCAAACTACATTGATTTTTCTTGCAAAAATTAGTTTGAACGTTAAATTTCTTCGGACGATTAGACTTAAATAATTTATGTGATGTGAGCAAATATGTGTCTTTGCACTCCTGTCAATGTAATTCTGGTATATATATATATATATATATATATATATATATATATATATATATATATATAATATATATATATATATATATATATATATATATATATATATATATATAATATATATATAATTGTATATAAAAAAAAAAATTGTCCTAACGAATCGTTGGGACAAGTGGCAAAAAATGTCAGTAAAATTTTCAATAGAAAAAAAAGACATGTTAAGCATAAGAAAGTCGCTTCACCGATTTATTTTCTAATAAGAAAATAACTGAAAAAATTTGTTGTGACATTTTTGGCACTTGTCCCAACGATTCGTTAGGACAATTTTTTTTGCAGTGCATAATATATATATATATATATATAATATATATATATATATATATATATATATATATATATATATATATATATATATATATATATAATATATATATATATATATATATATATATATATATATATATATATATATATATATATATATATATATATATATATATATATATATATATATTATATATATATATATATATATATATAATATATATATATATATATATATATATATATATATATATATATAATATATATATATTATTTATATTTATATATTTTTTTCAGATGAGGTGAACTCAAATTTTTTTTTTTTAAATTTTAGTAAATTGTTCTTCAAAATTTCTGACAAAAATTGGAAAAGATAAACTATTTATTTTATTTATTTTACGAGTCTGTCTTTTTTCTAAATGAAATTTTTTTCATTTTTAATATAATAATAAAAAATAAAATTTAATTAAAATAAAATATGTATTTTAATTCCTCCTTTCAAAGCAATTTTTTTCTCATTTATTTTCTTAAAAATTAAATTCAAAAAACTTTGGACGAGAATTTTTTTTTTTTTTTTTTTTTTTTTTTTGTTTTTTTTTTTTTTTTTTTTTTGGAATGAAAATCCAAATTTTACAATTTAGGTTTAACGTTTTTTATTTTATTAATTAAAATAAAATTAATTAATTTTTCGAAATTAATTTATTTCTTAATCAATTATTAAAAAAATTTATTACAAAATTGAAGGATTAAAATTATTAAAAAGAAATAGAGGGATTTTATGCAAAGCTTTATGAGAGTGTTAATAATGAGCAACCAATGGATGAAAATTACAATGGTATTCACCTCTCTCCTTTATAATTACTATAGAAATAATATATACCCAAAAAATAGACAAACAAGAGAGAGAGAGTCACCTGATGAAGATTGAGGAATAGCTGTCATAATAAAAAGAAAGTTATGACGAAATACCTGTAAAAAATATATAATATATATATATAATATATATATATATATATATATATATATAATATATATATATATATATATATATATATATATATATATATATATATATATATATATATATATATTAATATATAGATATATATATATATATATATATATATATATATATATATATATATATATATATATATATATATATATGTCAAGTATTATATTTGTTAAATACTCTGTACAAGGCTGGAAGTAAGCTAATTGGTTTATAGTTGCTTTCGTCACCTTTTACCTCTTCTTAAATGTATAGCAT
>SEYY01012926.1:7500-11882 GCA_009176605.1 Armadillidium nasatum
AATAATAATAATAATAATGATAATAAATAATAATAATAATATAATAATAATAATAAAATAATAATAATAATAATATATAAAAAAATTTTATAACTAGTTCTTTTTTTTTTAATGTTAATTTAAAATAATGTAAATTTTGCTTATAATTTGTTTTCAGTTAAAAAAAAAAATAAAAAAAATAAACCTGAAAAATAAATTTTAAAATTAATTTTAAATTTAAATTTGAATTATTATTAAATTTTTAATACTTGGATTTTATCTTTAAAAATTTATGTATGATTTGGAATAATATTTTTGGAAGAAAAATAAATTTGGAAAAATAAATTATTTTAAACTTATTTTTTTAATCGTAAATCAATTTAAAATAATCAATTTTATTTTGATTTTGATTCAAAATTTGATTTTCTTCAAGCTCACTTAAAAATTATTTATCATTTTGCTTGTTCATTACAGTTACTGATATTAAATTATTAATTTTTTTATCTAAAATGTATCCGAACATTTGGCTGTAGGTGGAGTCCAATATTAGAGATAAAATGTTGGTTGTGTTTTTTGTTATTATAATTTTTTTTTTTTTTTTTTTTTTATGTATTTTACGGTTTTCAAATAATCACAAACCAAGTTTCCGGTTGCGATTTCTGATTTTTGGTGTCCACGTTTATGCCCCAAATGAAAAGCCCCTTCCCCGAAACTATATATATTATTATATATATATATATATATATAATATATATATATTATATATTATATATAATATATATATATATATTATATATTTATATATATATATATTTAATATATATATATATATATATATATATATATATATATATATATATATATATATATATATATAATGTATATATTTGTATATGTGTGTTTGTGTAACCTTGATCTGACCAGAAACAGACGAATTACGTAAAGGTTTTTCAAAGTTCAAATGAATTTAAGTAAACAACCGAGAAGGAAAGACAAAAATTTTCAACACTCGAATGACGTTGCCTAAAAATCTACTAAACTAAATCTACGGAATTCTCAATAAAAATAGTATTAAATATTAAAAATAATATATATTATATATATATATATATATATATTATATATAAGTATAATATAATATATTTATATATATATTATATATAATAAATATAATGAAAACAGAAAATACAGATATGAAAAGGTTACGTTATTAAATCCTTCTTAAAAAAAAACATTCTTAAAAATTTAATTAAAGGTAGGTATAATTTTTAAACCAATTTTTACTGTGAATTGTATTTCTGTGAAACTTGAACCAATCTACTTCTTCAAAGGATTAGTTAAGTAATCCCTAAGCATCAGATCAGATATTCATTCGATAGCATATATCAGTATGTCTGTATATTAATATTTTTTTAAAAGTAATCTTTCAGTTCCTTGAAAATCTTACTTTTCTCTATACAAATGAAAAAAAAAGGACAAATGATTCTACTTCTTGGTCTTCCTTTGTTTGATATTATAGTTTTCTCTTTCAGATGTTTCAATATATTACCGTCTTTGTATCTGGATGTTTCAGATTTAATTTATCCTAATTTAATATCACCTCTTCGCCTGTATATTCATCATGTAAATTCTTCTAATAATATTTCCTGCTTATGTCAGTTTGTTTTTCGACTCTGACTATTAAATTTGTTAATTTGGATTGAGATCTTATCCAGTCGTTCATTTTTCTGTTTCTACGTCTTATTTCAAGCATAAATCTCAGCGTTGTTCTCTAGTTCAGGGTTCGAGCCTTACTCAATCAAATGTCATTGAAAGTAACACCCTCTGGTCTCAAAGCTTTTATCTTTAAACAAAGTGGAAAACTACCTCGGAAACTGATATCCAATTATTCAGAACGCTCCAAACTACTTTCATTCTTCTTTAAGGATGGAACTATAGACCATTATTTGTTGCACAACTGTGTTTATTGAATTTTTAATCCTGCTGTTCTTTGTCTACCTTTGCTATCATTATTTGCAGGTCTTCAAGATCTGATGTGGACAACAGTCTATTATTAACAATCGTAAATTATTTTGATATCCGTAAATTATGTTAATATCCGTATTTTTACAATTCTCTTCAAAAAATTTAAATGCTAACATAGCCTTTTCATATCTGTATTTTAAGGAGATTAAATATAGTTTTGCATTCCCCCTGACTATTTCAAACACTTACTATGAAGCTATTGCCCACTGAGTCAAATGTTTTTTAATAGTCTACAAAAGTCAGGAAAAGAAACACCTCACATGATTTGAGCATTTTATTCAACTCTTAAACTACTTCAAAACGATCAATTGCATTACACCAACTTCAAAATAATAATTATTAATATTGCTGGTTGAATCAAGTTGTTAGTAGTTCTATTAGTTATTTATTATTTTTGTAAATAGTCCGTCCACGACTAAAGTAATCTAAATGGTTTGTATATATTTAGATTATCTTTTTTTCAACCCTTTTTTAATACAGAAGTATGACGTTAGATTTGCTCATTTATCAGTGATTTTTAAACTTAATAGTATTCATTACGAGACCTTAATTTAATAGAAATTGTCTTCAAAGCCATCTTTTTTATTTTATCAATTGGTGTTCATTTTTACCAAGTGACTTTCCTTTGGTTTATTTATTTTATGACGTATTATTTCCTTTGCATTTGTAGGAGGGATATGAAGGGTAAGGTAATTTGAATTTATTGGTAGTTCATCATAAAAAAATTTTTCCATAAAATTGGGCCTGAATTCCTTCTACTTTATTTATAATTAATTTCAAATTTTAAATTTCTTTCCCAGATATTTCTTTAATATTTTCTTTATTTATTAGTTGTTATTTTTTTTTAAATAATAATAATATATATATATATATAATATATATATATATATATATATATATATATATATATATATATATATATATATATATATATATATATATATATAATATATATAATATATATATATATTGTGTCGTATGTTTCTTTTTCATTCTGCTAAAATATAATTTTTTAACCTATTTATTTGATTCCACTTTCAAAATCATAAAAATATATTTTGTTAACAAATAAAATAAAAATGAAAAAGAAAGATGTATATTTTGGATTTCCATTAAAAAAAAAAAAAAAAAAGATTGGTTTCTTCCAAACTTTTGTAATTAAATTTTTCATGAAAATAATAACCACATTAATTAAGAAAAAGGAAATCGAAGACAACAAATATTTAAATAAATTTTATTCTTAAAATTTTATTATTATTAAAAATTTTAAAAAAAAAAAAAAAAAAATAAAAAAAATAGGAATATATATTTATATCTTCCAATTCCATCAGACATTTAGAAGAATGATTTTCTGAGATAAATGTGTACCGTTGATTTCATCCTGGCAAATATATTTTATATATATATATATATATATATATATATACTAATATATATATATATATATATATATATATATATATATATATTATATATATATATATATATATGTATATATATATATATATATATATATATATATATATATATATATATATATATATATATATATATATATATATATATATATCTATATACCTAATTTAAAATGTACCTAAACATTTAAAATTGACATTGTCTATTTCTTCAGGAATATTGAAGTATTCATTATGACATTTCTGCTTGGGAGGACTATTCGAATCCCATGAGTACTCACAAGCTGAAGATATTATGAAATCAAAAATATTAAAACAATTTTCATATTTTATCTGCATCACATTTCTATAAAAATTTCAAAAATGCGCTAATAATGTATGATGTTTATACACCGAAATTGTTTAATTATGCGTGTATATGCGTGGAAAACGCTTCCTAGAGTTACGGCTGCGTTTGCAGTTATGCAGTTACAGCGGATGCGTATTGGCGTACTTGGACGATTTTTTTTGTATTCTGGGGAGTAAGAAATTTATATTATTAATACAATATTTACTAATAATCGTATTATTCTTATTTTGAAAACTATCATCATTAAATAAGAAATATTATTATTAGCGTCATTATTATTTCTACTTAAAATATCTTTATTGCCATTAATATTAATATAATATTTACTAATACTCTTATAGTATTATTATTTTGAGAATTATCATTATTAAATAAAAATATTATTATTAGCGTAATAATTATTTCTACTTAAAATCTTTATTGCCATTAATATTAATATAATATTTACTAATACTCATATTATTATTATTTTGAAAATTATCATCGTCAAATAATAATTATTATTATTATTAGCGTAATTATTATTTCTACTTAAAATATCTTTATTGACATTAATATATTATTTATTAATACTCTTATAGTATCATTATTTTGAGAATTATCATCATTAAATA
>SEYY01012927.1:0-16276 GCA_009176605.1 Armadillidium nasatum
AATTTATGCAAGCCATGCTGAACTTTCCTACAAGCTATTAGACACTTTATTGAAATATTTTATTTAGCATCATTAACAATTTTAAAAAAGTTATCTACAAAAAATATTTAAGCCTTCAAAAAGTTTTATATTATAAAAAATCCTTTCTTTTTATATTTACTTTGATTCAATCTCAAACAAAATACTAGTGATTATAATAAATTAGGATAAATTCAATTAGGAAGAGTCTATATGGGATCATCATAAAATGTTAGCATAAGAACATAAAAGCATAATAAAAACAGGGACAGTTAAAAGTTACATTAACCATTAAATTACTAATTCATTTCAGTCTTCAGTAAACACAATTCAATAATAATAATATTAAAAAAAAAAAATAGTACCATAGTACCGTGATAGTACTTAATTTCCATCCTCAAACCACAACATAACCTACACTTTTTTTAATTTTATCTACTTATTAATTTTTGCTTAGCTAAAAGAATAAATTGATTAAATTCAATTAATAAGTGATCAATAAATACAGTTTGATATTTGGCTAAATAAATAAATAATTAATTACTTTATTATTATTTTTTCTTCTTTAATAACATTAAAAGTTTGATTAAAATGATGTGAAAATATACTTTTTGAAAAAAATGAATACACTGTAATTCTATTTTGTATAATTTGCAATTTATTTATCATTTTTCTTTAATTAAATTTTTATTTTTAAAATTAATCTATAAAATAGATAAAATTTTATGGTAAATGAGAAAATTAGTTAACTGGTGGATTGCTCTGTTTCATGACACATCCATCCCATTTTCAGATATGTTTAGAAAGTGGCCTATTAGCCTTACTAAAATAGCCTATGGCTTAGTCAGTAATGAGTCAAATTTATTTGTTTGACTGAGTTCAGAGTAAATTTAGTTTTAGTTATTTATATAAATTTGAGTTAACATTTTAATTCAATAATATTGTGTAAGTTATAACCCTTGAGTTTTTCCTTATTTTTCTTTTTTCTTTTTTTTAAATTCATATGTCTACATCTTAATTTAACCTTAATACTATTAGTTTGTTCAACCAGCCATAAGGGAGCCTTAGAGCTTAGGCCTAGATTTAGCCTTGTTTCTTATTTTCGTAAGCTTGGTATTTTCGTTGTTATATACACAATTTCGTTTTATACACTATTGTAATTGAATATTAATATGAAAGTTGTTTTATAAATACTAATTTTTTTTTGTTTAACTATTGTCTATGACTTACTTTTACCATAATAGAATGGGTTCCACCAACCATAACAGCCAAATCTAGACTGGGTTTTTTTTACTAATAGGATTTGTATTTGTTCCACTAGCTTCTATAAGTATTCTATTGAAAACATTACAACAAAATATGAGTATATGCATTAAATTATGCCTAATAAATCTTAGGAAAATAAAGAATTGTAAACAAGAGGTGAGCATTTTTTTTTTTATTGAAAATATGAAGACAAAAAATGATTTAAGAAAATGGAAGCTATAAAGGCCTGTCAAGACTATCTTAATCCAAACATGCAAAAGTTGCCATTGAATGAGACCTAACTTTGAATTTTACCTTAAAAAATGTCAATTAAATGTATAATGAATAAAGATAAGAGGCAAATATCTGGAAACCTTGGGGCACTACCCCCTCTGCCTCATTATAGATAGAATCTGAACTTCATTTTAATTTCCTATGAATTATCTTAGACATTTGAGTTCTTCAAAATATTTTTAGACTTTTCTACAAAACTATCAAATTTATACATCATGCTGAACTTTCGATAATTGTTTGTCAGAATGGCCTGTTAACTGATATTAATCATTTTTGAAAAAACAGAAAATACAATAAAAATCATAATAAAAAACTATTACCTGGAGAGACCTATATCATTTACTTAATTAGTAAATATCTATAATTTTTACTAATATATGTCTTGCCAAACGAACATGACTCTGATGATAGTTTTCGTATATGACAAAATAAAATATAAGAAAATCTGCCATGGTTGCCAAAAATGAATTCTAGCTATTATAATTTTCAATGTTAATATATATATATATATATATATATATATATATATATATATATATATATATATATATATATATATATATATATATATATAATATATATATATATAATATAATAATATAAAAATTTAAAAATTTTTTAATTTATATTTTTATTTTTTATACACTGATATATCCGACATTTGTGAGATTAGGATTATTTGCTAGTCATTAGGCATTCTTTTACCCTTTAAATTGGTTAGGTTAAGTAACTAGTTTGTTAGATTTTATAATTTCTATAAATTTTTTAAATCTAACAAACTAGTTTGATAACTTAACCTGGATTTAAAGGGTAAACGTATGCCTAAAGGCCTGCAAATAGGCCTAACCTTGCGAATGGATATGTCAGTGTATAAAAAGTTTTTAAAAATATACAATAAATTAAAATATCTATAATATAACATACTGCTTAATATATATATATATATATATATATATATATATATATATATATAATATATATATATTATATATATATATATATATATATATATATATATATATATATATATATAATTCTTTTGCGATTTATTAATTTCAAGATATATATTTAATTTAACTTTTTGCAAATATTGAAAATTATTGCAGCTAAAATCATCAGTTTTAGCAACCATGTCTTTGTATTTATTTTATCACATACGAAAGCCATGATCAGAATCTTGTTCATTTTGAAGACAGTTTTATTAATGGAAAGTGTAGATATTTGCTAGTTGAATAAATAATGTAATAGGTCTCTCTAAGTAATAGTTTTGGTTTTATTCTTATTTTTATTGCATTTTCTATGTTCTGTGAAAAAAAATTTTAGTAGACCATTCTGACAAACAAATACCGAACTATCATACAAACTTCTGAACTGTAATTGAAATATTTAATTTAGTATCATTAATAATTTCAAAAAAGTTATCTATAAAAAATACTTAAGCTTTTAAAAAGTTTTAAATTATAAATAATAATTTCTTTTTTATTTATTTTGATTCAATCTCAAACAAAATACTAGTTATTAAAATAAATTAGGATAAATTCAATTAGGAAAAGTCTATTGGATCATTATAAAATGTTAGCATAAGAACATAAAAGCATAATAAAAACAGAGACAGTTAGAAGTTACATTAACCTTTAAATTACTGCTTCATTTCAGTCTTCAGTAAACACAATTTAACAATAATAATTAAAAAAAAAATAGTACTTAATTCCCATCCACAAACCCTAATACAATATAACCCATGATTTTTTAATTTTATCCATTTATTTATTTTTTTGCTTAATAAAAAGAATAAATTTATTAAATTCAATTAATAAATATGATCAATAAAAAAAGTTTGATATTTGACTAAATAAATAAATAATTACTTTATTAATAATTTTTTCTTTAATAACATTTAAAGTTTGATTAAAATGATGTGAAAATATACTTTTGGAAAAAAAAAATGAATACACTGTTATTCTATTTTATATAATTTACAATTTATTTATCTTCCCTTAAATTAAATTTTTATTTTTAAAATTAATTAATCCATAAAATAGATAAAATTTTATGGTAAATGTGAAAATTAGTTAACTGGTGGATTGCTCTGTTTCATGACACATCCATCCCATTTCCAAATATGTTTAGAAAGTGGCCTATTAGCCTTACTGTGAGCTTAATAAATAGCCTATGGCTTAGTCAGTAATTAGACAAATTTATTTGTTTGACTGAGTTCAGTTTGAAGTTAATTTTAGTTATTTATATAAATTTGAGTTAATATTTTAATTGAATAATATTGTGTAAGTATAACCCTTGAGTTTTTCCTTTTCTTTCTTTTTTTTTTTGAATTCATATGTCTACATCTTAATTTAACCTTAATATTATTGGTTTATTGAACCAGCTCTAAGGGAGCCTTAGGGCTTAGGCCTAGATTTAGCCTTTCATTCCTTTTTTCTTTGGTTTAATATTTTCATTATTATATATACAATTTCAATCTATACATTATTTTAATTCAATATTAATGTGAAAGTTGTTTACAAAGACAATATTTTTGTTTAATTAATTAATGTCTGGGACTTACTTTTACCATACATAATAGTACTTTTAACTTCAACCAACCATAACAGCCTAACCTAGACCTAGACTTGGATTTTCTTATTACTAGGATTTGTATTTGTTCCACTAGCTTCTATAAGTATTCTATTGAAAACATTACAACAAAATATGAGTATATGCATTAAATTATGCCTAATAAAGCTTAGGAAAACAAAGAATTGTAAGCAACAGGTGAGCATTTTTTTTTTATTGAAAATATGAAGACAAAAAAATGATTTAAGAAAATAAAAGCTCTAAAGGCCTGACAAGACTATCTTAATCCAAAAATGCAAAAGTTGCCATTGAATGAGACCTAACTTTGAATTTTATCCTAAAAAATATCAATTAAGTGTTTAATGAATAAAGATAAGAGGCAAATATCTGGAAACCTTGGGGCACTACCCCCTCTGCCTCATTATAGGTAGCATCTGAACTCCATTTTAATTTCCTATGAATTATCTTAGACATTTGAGTTCTTAAAAACATCTTTAGACTTTTCTGCAGAACTTACAAATTTGTCATGCTGAACTTTCGATAATTGTTTGTCAGAGTGGCCTGTTAACTGATTTAAATCATTTTTGAAAAGAACAGAAAATGCAATAAAAATCATAATAATATAAAAATCATTACCTTGAGAGATTTATATCATTTATTTAATTACTAAAAATTTTTAATTTTTACAAATATATATGTCTTGCCATACGAACATTACTCTGATGATGGTTTTCATATGTGACAAAATAAAATAATAAGAAAATCTGCCATGGTTGCCAAAAATGAATTCTAGCTATTATAATTTTCAATGTTACCAGATTTTTAAATATATATATATATATATATATATATATATATATATATATATATATATATATATATATATATATATATAGCAGTATTTCAGATTTTTTAATTTGTTACACTTTTATTTTATTTTTACGCACTGATATATCTGACGTTTGTAAGATTAGGATTATTTGCTAGTCATTAGGCATTCTTTTACCCTTTAAATTGGTTAGGTTAAGTTGAACTAGTTTGTTAGATTTTATAATTTCTGTAAATTTTTTGAATCTAACAAACTAGTTTGACAACTTAACCTGGTTTTAAATTGTAAATGTACGCCTAAAGGCCTGGAAATAGGCCTAACCTTGCGAATGGATGTGTCAGTGTGTAAAAGGTTTTTAAAAAAATGCAATAAATTAAAATATCTATAATATAAATATACTGCTTCAATATATATATATATATATATATATATATATATATATATATATATATATATATATATATATATTATATATATATATATATATATATATATATACCTTTTTTTTTTTACCTTCTCACCCCTGACCACCCCATTGAGGTGGCCACACTTCACTAATGAAGCTTCCTGCCGCAGTCGGTCTCGTCCAGAGATCCTTCAAAGAAGTGATGCCCCAGAAGATTTTGGGGCGAGAGTTGGAAGGACAGCGTAATAGAAGTGTTTCACGGTCTCCGGGGCCATTCCGCATCTAGTACAGGTGGGAGATGCTGCCTGGTTTATTTTGAATTTGTGTTTGTAATGTTTTAGGTTTGGGTGGTGACCGCATCTCAATCTAGCAAGTGAGGTTTGTAAGTGTCTTGGGAGGTTGTTGAAATCGGGGTTTATTTCGGGGGGGGTTTTTTAGGATGTTGTTTGGAGGTCTGTTGATCATGTATGAATGTGTTAGTTGAGTGTGTATATGTTTGGTTGTTGTGGTATTGGGGTGGGAGGAGGGATGTGATTTAGGATCTGTTTGTAAAAGGTGCCGGTGGACGATGGAGGCTGTGTTAGTCTTTGTGGGGTAGGTTGGAGGAGAGTATTGTGACATGGGTGTGTAGGTAGGCGTGTTTTTGCGTAAAATTGGGTGCCTATCATTTCGAGGTGATTCCTTATGGGTAGTATTTTGGTTTCGTTGTGTAGGTGTTGTTGAGGGGTTGTGCGTGTGCAGCCGGTGATGGTGCGAAGGCTTTATTTTGCATTATTTGGAGTGTCGTTAAGTTTTTGGTCGGAGAGCAGAGGGTGCCAGACAGGGGAGCGTAGTTGATGGTGGGGCGTATAAATTGTTTGTAGATTGCAATTGAGGTTTGTATGTTGTTGTGTATGTCTGTGTTGGCCACTGTTTTGAGGATGTTGAGTTTCTGTTTGCGGCTGAGGTGGTATTTTGAATGTGCTTGGAGAAAGTGAGTCGAGTGTCAAATGTTAGGCCGAGGATCTTTGAGGTTTTGTTGAAGGGTATGGGGTGTTGTTTAGTAGGACTTGTGGGTGGGTGTTGGATATGTGTTTGTCTGTTGTTATGAGGTTTATGGAGGATTTGTTTGGATGCTGTCATCTGTTTTCGATGCCAGTTTGGGTTAGTGGAGTCTTGTGGTTTTTTGAGGTCTTTTTTATATTATGTCGTCATAAGTATGTGGTTTGGGTTGAGAGGTCTGCAAATAATAAAATATGGTCCTTGGGAATCCGTTCTTTATGTTGATGGTACGTGATTTATGGCCGTTGTAGTAGGCCCTCCTGAAGAAAAATCGTTTTAAAATTATGGTGATAGGTATTGTGGTGTTGGTTTTTATGATAACTTTAAGAAATGAGCAATATATGTTAAGTGAAGTATTTAATAAGAAAGAAAAAGAAATATAATAAAAGATAAGTAAATCGATAAGAAGAGAAAGAAAAAATTAGACATGAAAGAAACGAAGAAAAAGTAACAGAAACAATAAGTAAATCAGGTCTAGCATGAACGCAAAGTTAGGGCTACAAATTTAAACTCTCAGAAAATTATGAAATTTGAAAAAATCAAGAGAAAGGCAAGTTAAGCATAATATGTATTTCTTCGTGAATTAAGAAAATAACATGAAAAAGATGAGAATAAATAAAGGAATTAATAAACATAAGGATTAAGAAAATTATACGAAGTTCAAATCAAGATGGCGCTTAAGATTTCGAAAATAAAACAACAAACAGAGTCCGTTACCAAGTTGCCAGAAAAGAAAAAGAAGAGAAAAGAAAAAAGAAAGAGAACCTGAATTTTGACAACTCGCTAAAAATAAAACTTCCTGATTGGTTGATCTTAAAAAAATGACAACCTATGATAGTTGTCAGAATTCATAATTTGAAAATTTTGAAAGAAGTAGTCATTCTGATTTTGGTTCTGAAATCGAAAAGTTCTTTGCTCCGTAAACGAATTTTATATAGTAATATTTTATATTGATAAAGGTGATAATATTCTTAAGATTACTGATATTTTACGAATAAGAGTTGATTTATTCACAGACCTCTTTCGAGGAATTAAGGTTAAAGGTAACTTATTTTAGAAAATTTACAGAACTCTTTCGAGTATTTGATATTAGAGTGTTAAATATACAGACCTCTTTCGAGGAATTAAGGTTAAAGGTAACTTATTTTAGAAAATTAACAGAACTCTTTCGAGTATTTGATATTAGGTTGAATATTAGAATATACAGACCTCTTTCGAGGACCAATTGATATACTTGGGCATATTTACCGTGTGTTTATTTTTGATTTAAAACTCAAGAAATACGAGTTTAATTAAGATATTTGTACAAATTGTTGAAAGAATAATTAATGTCAGAGGATATTCATTTTATATAGTAACTGTAAATATATTTAAAGTAAACCAGATTAATTGCTTTATACTTTTATAAACTTTTGTTTTTGTTTAAGTAAACCATTTTGGTTTAAATTGTTCCTTTTTGAAGTATATGCTTTGCATTAGATTATACCATAATTAAGTTAAAGATTTTTGGTTTTGTTTTGGACCTGTGTAAACTTTATGGTTAGTTATAGATAACGAATTTTATTCGATTAAGAGAAGTTAAAATATACTTTATATTGTAGGTAGATTATTTGTAAGATAACGAGTGATTTATTAAATTGTCATCGCCAATTGACCTAAATTAGTAATATTTAATAATCCTTTAACTTAGTATTAAAACTGAATAGAACTTAGAAAATTTTAATAAATATTGTTGATTCAAATTAAAAACAACTCTGAATAAATATTATTGATATAAATTAAAAACAACTTTGAAATATTTTAAACAGTTTGCTATTGTATTAAAACGAAACAGAACTTAGAAAATCTTTTAATAAATATTATTGATATAAATTAAAAACAACTTTGAAATATTTTAAACAGTTTGCTATTGTATTAAAACGAAACAAGACTTAGAAAATATTTTAATAAATATTTTTAATACAACTTGATTAAAACTCTGAGATAATTTTCATCATTTACTGTTATTATAGCATTCGTCAGGACTTAGAAAATATTTTAATAAATATTTTAATACAACTTGATGAAAACTCTGAGATAATTTTCACCGTTTACTGTTATTATAACATTCGCTCAGGACTTAGAAAATATTTTAATAAATATTTTTAATACAACTTGATGAAAACTCCGAGTTAATTTTCACAGTTTACTGGTATTATAGCATCCACTAAAGACTTAGAAAATATTTTAATAAATATTTTACTATATTCACACTTAACTTGAAACAATTTCGCACGGTTAATCTTGACATAACATCAATTCGAAACATTAAACAACAGTTTAATAAACATTATTATAGTATCGAACTACATAAGTGTTGGTGAATGCTATATGATAATATCGGAAGGTATAAGTTTATAGTAAGTAGGAAATTAGGAAAATAAAACCCTCTTTTATTAATTAAAATAAGGTTATAAAGAATATAACATAACAAAACGATTGTTTATTATATAATAATAAATAATAAGTCAGAAATTCATTCTCTAATATCAACATAGTTCACATCAAGTAGATGAACGACCTTTAATCTGAAAAGATAATAAATCATTAGAAACCTTGAATAATAGTAATGGAAACACAACGCAATTTCTGAAATATTTGTTGTAGTTGGTCCTTATTATAACATAAATAGAATTGATAACTACGACATAACTTTTTGGTGCCGTGACCAGGATTTAGCCACCTAACATACCTGGTGCTAAGAATAAAGGTTTAATAAGAATTTAAAAAGATCATTGAACAGAATTAGATAAACAAGATGGATTTTAGAGTGGATATCCCTGAAGAGAGGCCTGAAATGAATGAACAGTTACAACCACATATGACATCAACACCAGAACAACAACAAAGACAAGAACAGGAAAGAGGAATGAATAGTCGCCAGTATTCAAGTAGAGCTGGAACAAGTCAGCATTATACACCAGGACGACAATATACACCACCACCTGAACACATGATGGATAGTCACTACTATTATCGAAGAAGGCTAGTCCCACCACCCTTGAAATATTCACTAGAAGAGGGACATGATTTTGAAAGATTTTTACAAGATTTTGAAACATACTGCGATAATACCTATCCGGAAGTAGTAAATACATGGAGTCGCGTCCTGGGTAAATATTTAGAAGGAAGTTTACTGGATTCTTTTAATAACATCGATGGCGGAAGAATTCCTTACTATTTGGTTAAAGAAAAACTCAGAAAAATTGTTTATCAGGCTTCTCGAAATAAGGATAAAATAGCAGAAAAATATTGGAGTGCAAAAAGAGAGAAAAATGAAACTATAATGAATTTTTCTATGAGATTAGATCGACTGGCAGAAGCAGCTGGGATAGATACACGACAAGAGTTATTTAATGAAATGAAGAAAATAAAAATACTAGAAGGACTTAGCGGAGAATCAGCTGGGAAAGTAAAATTTGCTGCATTATCGGAACCAAGAATTAGTATAGATAGGATAATCGAGATAGCCGACAATGTAGAGATGTGCTTTAGTAGTAATCAGCCTGATAAGAAAGAAGAAAGAAAAGACAACACCACAGAAAGAAAACCTGAGAGAGAAAAGGTTCAAGTAGCAGTAACTGATAAAAAGACAGATAAAAAATGTAATTTTTGTGAAAAAGAAGGGCATCTAGAATCGGAATGCTACAAGAAAAACAAAAGTTGTTTCTGTTGTGGTAAGCCAGGTCATATGATTAAGGATTGTCGTAAAAGAATAGCTCAAGAAAGAAACCGAGAACAAGGCAATAGATTAGAAAGACCTGAAAAACAGGAACAACGACCAACAAGTACTGCACAAAATGAGCAAAATACAAGAAGAGCACCACCAGAAAAGAGGGAACAAGCTCAAAGATATGAATGCCCTTATTGTGGAGAAAACCATTTGATGAAGAACTGTGAGGAATTTAAGAATGTATTCAGGAAGCAGCCGGAAAACTAAAGAACCCCTTAACCGAGCAGGGTGGAATTAAGGGAGTAGGACAAAGCCTTGCACCTAAAGATACAGATCAAAGATTATACTTGGATATAAATGTAAAAGGAGCCATTATAAGAGCTTTAATAGATACAGGTGCCCAACTCAATGTAATTAGTTATGATGTCGCTCAATTATTAAATGAAGAAATCAAAGATACAAATATTAAATTGATTGGAGTACACGGAGATATAGAAGGAACAGAAGGAGAGATGAATTTATCATTCAAAATAGGAAAATATCAAATAAAACATGAAAGTTTCATCATTAGTCGAAAAATAACACATGAAATGATTCTTGGAATCGATTTTTTGAAAAAATACTTTTTAGAAATTGACTTTGAAAATAATAGATTAATATGTAGGCCTGATAATGGGAAAGAAATTGTTGTATGTAATTTTAGATATAATTCAGCCCCAATAAGTAACATCAAGTTAAAATTAAGAAAGAATGCTCATATAAAGGCTGGATACATACATAAAATAGAACTAAAGTGGCCAAATAATTTTAAAGAACCCAAATTATATAGTACTGAAATAGCAGGATTGGATAATTTTAGAAAGAATGGATTGTTTATTTCAAATACTGTAAATAATGGGAAAAGAGCCTATATTAATGTTATAAATTTGGGAGATGAAACTTATAAGATTGATACAAAAGATTTAGTGGTAACAACTATAGAATTAGTAAAAGATGGAAAAACTTTAAAAGAAATATACGAACAACAAGAAGTGGAGAAAGAACAAGAAAATCAGCACTTGAGTTGGGAGGAAAGATTTACATTGAACCAAACCGACCTTAATTCAGAACAAAAAGATATTGTTTGTAAAACGTTAGAAAATTTTAAAGATATCATTAGTAAAGACGATAATGACGTGGGTTATACAACTAAAATGAAACACAAAATTAAATTGAATGATTATGAGCCCATTCGTCAAAAGGTAAGGCGGTTTAATCCGAAGGTGCAAGAGCTTATGGACGAAGAATTAAAAACATTAGAACAACAAGGAATTATACAACCATCAAAGAGTCCATGGAGCAGTCCTATTGTACCTATTATCAAGAAGAATGGCAAAGTAAGGGTATGTATTGATTATAGAGCCCTCAATCAGAGGACAGTTAAGGACAGTTTTCCATTACCCGCTGTGAACGACTGTATTTATAATTTAAAAGGCAGTACCTATTTTAGTCTTCTAGACATGACCAAAGGATACTACAACTTACCCATGGATGAAAAATCAAGAGAATATACTGCTTTTACAACATCTTCAAAGCATCTGGAGTTCGTACGATTACCTTTTGGCCTCTGTAACTCACCCGCGACGTTTCCAACGTCTCGTCAACTTGATGATACAAGATTTCTCAAAAACCCAAGTAATATGGCCTACTTGGACGATATTTTGATCTTGGGAAGAAATTTTGACGAACATTTGAATAATCTAAGTCAAGTTTTAGAGAAACTGCGTGAGTTTAATTTAAAAATAAAACCGGAAAAATGTAATATCTTCAGAAGAAAAGTAAAATTTTTAGGCCAGGAAGTTAGTGAAGAAGGAATATTACCATTATCCGAAAATATAGAGGCCATACAAAAAGCTCCAGTGCCCAAAACCATAAAGCAAGTTCAGAGTTTCTTGGGTAGTGTAAATTACTATAGAAGACATATTCCAGAAGCTGCTAAACTCATGAAGCCTCTCTCTCAGTTAACAACAGGAAAGAGTATAAAATGGACTCTGGAGTGTCAAGAAAGCTTTGAAAGATTAAAACAAGCTTTGGTAGAACCACCAATTTTAGCCTTCCCGGACTATGAGAGTAAAAAACCATTGGAACTGTTTGTTGATGCATCTGGGACAGGTGCCGGAGCTTGTTTAAAACAACAGCAAGACGGGGAACTAAAAGTTATAGCCTATGCCTCGATGTGTTTTGGATCCGCCCAGAGAAACTATAGTACTCTAGAGAAAGAATTAGCCGCATTAAGATGGGGAGTGAAAGTGTTTCGCACATTTTTAATGTGCCGAAGGTTTGTCATCTGGTCTGATCACCAACCCCTAACTTATTTGCACAATATGGCTGGAGTAAATGCAAGAATTGCCCGAACTTTAACAGATTTAGCTGAGTACGATTTTGAGATCAAATACCTACCCGGGAAATTTAATCACATCAGCGATTTCCTCTCTCGATGCGTTCCAGAAAATACAGAGGAAATAGAAATTGAAGAAGATATAGTACCGGTAGGATTTAAAGAAAAAGAAATTAAAGGCAGCGGAAACACCCTGTTCGTGGCAATAGCCATATTCTTATTTAATGATGAAAAAGCTCACAAGATTCTCCGTGAGCGTGCGGTCAATGAAGTGAGAAATAATTTGAAAACCTATGGGTTAATGGACACTAAACAAACTAGACAGAATCTGAACCGAATGAATATCTCAGGTACTATGGTCAGCTCTGAGATTGTGGAAGCTTGTGCCCGTATATACGACATCCAAGTTAAAATATATCATGCTAAAGACCAATGGGTGTCATATAATGATAAAGGTACTAGGATATGTCATCTCTTAAGTATACACGGCGTTCATTTTAATTTATTGGAGAAGAATACATCTGAAGAAAGAGTAACAAGCTGTGTTGACGAAATAAATTTGTTTGTCTCAGATTTTGAAGAGGCGGAAATTCTGAAAGAGATCGTCTTATTCGAGATTGAAGATGAGGAAGAGAGTGAAGGAAATACTGAGGAAGACATAGTTGATTCAGAAAGCTTGAATTCTCATGATATAACGATTGAGTCTACGGTGGGATCAGAAACCAGAGGAAACCGAAGAATTGCCAAGTAGAAGATCTACATTAAAATATACAAGAAATGAGGAACAACTAGTAGAAGAAATTAAAAAAGGACAAATTGAAGATAAAGGTTTACAAGAGTTAAGACAGATTTTACAAGAAAATAATACAGTTCAAGAACAAACTCAAAGACTCAAAGAGAAAAATTATTTAAAGAGATATATAAGATATTTGAAAAATGTACATGAAATAGATGGAATTTTGTATTACGAGGAAACTGGGAAAGATGTTCCACTCATAGGGTATAATGATTTAAAAGATTTAATCATTGACTATCATAAGACTCATTATCATCCGGGAAGAGATAAAATGATAAAGAAAATACAAGAAATTA
Source organism: Armadillidium nasatum (assembly GCA_009176605.1). NCBI lineage: Eukaryota > Metazoa > Arthropoda > Malacostraca > Isopoda > Armadillidiidae > Armadillidium > Armadillidium nasatum. The sequence goes on from SEYY01012927.1 coordinate 13,586, forward strand.
CCTGGAGTCCAAATATTCGCAACATCTGCGAACAAGTCACCCGAATATGTATAAAATGTCAACAGAGAAAATTATTACCAGCTCGACAACAAAGACCACCAACTTGGAAAGTACAAGCCAGAAAACCTTTTGATGTGGTCGCCATAGATCTTATGGAAATGCCAAAAACAAAAATAGGACAGAAATATATCTTTGTTGCTGTTGACATGTACTCAAAGTGGACATCTGCTGTGGCTATACCAGATAAAACTGCTAATACAGTACTCAAAGCATTTAAAAATATGATAGCAACATTTCTGAAAGACCCTTTAGAAATACAATCAGACAACGGAAAAGAATTTACTAATCATCTGTTTGAAGAGTTCCTCAAAACTAAAGAAATTAAGCATCGTTGTACTGTAGCCAATATGCCACAAACTAACGGCCTCGTAGAAAGAGTGAACCAAACATTGTTAAATATGTTTAGAATGATAGATAACTTAGAAGAATGGGATGAACATCTACCTGACGTTGTGGCTGTATACAACCACACATATCACAGAGAATTAGGAAAGACACCAGCTGCAATATTTCTCAACAATGTTGAAAAGAATCAAGTAAATGACAAGACTTGGGGAAAGACACAACAAGATTATGAACCCTACAAGTTAGATGAATTAGTCCTCAAGAAAAATATTCTTAAGGGTCATAATGTAGAAAATAAACTAGCTAAGAAATTCCATGGTCCATATAAAGTAGTTAAAACATATGAGAAACGGTGGTGATGTACGACCTTCAACATCAGTATAGAAATACTATATTATATAAAATACATCACAAACATTTAAAAAAGTGGTATGAAACTCCTGAAGAATTAAAAAAGGTTAATCAAGAAAATGATTTAGAGGACAACAAGAGTAATACATCCCAACCTGATTTTGAGGGGTTTACAGAAGAACATCAAACCATGTTTAAAATAAACTGGGAAAAGGTATTCCAATATAATATTCATCTACAACATAATGTAGATCTAAATCAAGATTCAAAAGACCAAATGGCAAGTCACGAAGCTGAAAGACGAATACCTTATAATAATGCCACTTATAATATGGAGCCGTGGATTCAAGAAGAATTAGAATTCAATAGACCCAGTCGAGGAATTCCCATTATAGATGCAAGAACTTCAAGAGTATGGAAGGATCTGGTAGAATTAGAACGAAACAGTACGGTATCGAATTTGTCTTTTGATTTTTCGGGATTCTGATGGTAAGGTAATATAATGTCAATAGTAAGGTAAGAAAATCAAAATTGAGTTATGTTATTTTGAATCCTTGGCAAGTTACAAGTTTTGTAAGAGATGAATATATTGGATTGTTTAAGTAATCAATTTATATGCTTTGTTTTAATAATGATTTCAGATGAGGAATGCTGTGTCAACGAACTTTTTAATTTTAGAATCGAATGCTGTTTATTTTAGCTCATGTTAAAAGAAGTTAGTTTTATGTTTATGATATGTTTAAAAAATTTTATCAGGTTTACAGAAATTGTTGGAGATTATGTTCCAGAAGAGTATTTAATTAGTACATTTAATGTAATTAATCCCTGTTTTAAATGAATTTATTGTTTTTGTAGATCATGAATTGGGGAACCAAGAGAGTTGTTGTAATTGGAGACAGTCGGGTTGCCGAACTGCAGAACACCGCAGACGGTTGGAAACCGAAACATCTGGTACGTTACAGCACTCCAGGAATGACTATGAAAGAGGCCCTAAACAAGGTGGACAAAGTGTTAGAAGACAATGTAGTGGAGGACCAAGAACCTATAGACATAATAGTGATCATGTGTTTACATTGTGAACTCACCAAATTAATAGAGTGGAAAAATTCAGGTTGTAAAATAATGGTTCCGAATAATCAGTTAGATTTGGATGCATTGATTGAGCCAATTAAAGTTAAAATTTTTGGACTGGAAGGATAGGTATGCTTATTGCCAGATTATAATTACCGTCCCATTTATCCCAAATTTTGGAATATATAACCGTAACAAACTATACAAAAAATTAGATCCCACCCAAGTCAAATTATTATATCCATATCGATGTAGTCTCAGTTTTAATCGACAAATGAGAGATCTTATAAGTAGATTCTTTAATCAATGGGATAAAAAACTAACTCCAAGACCTTTAGCTCTCACCCGAATGGAATATTTCAATACGGTAAACAGGTATAATCATGGTAAAAATACAGTTAGACCTTTTCAAGGTTCCACCAAGGATGGCCTACATTTTCTAGGAGCCACAGTGGGCAAATGGTGGAAATTACTCAAGCAACATCATGAGTACCTAAATAAACAACCAGGGAAGTCCTATCGTGCCATCGAAGAATCAACACTTGTGAGAACAGGCTTGGAACAACAAATGGCCCAGTTAAGAGTTAGACCCCAAAGGTCAACAGGAGGACGACCGGACAAGCGATATCATCAAAGGACAAGTTTAGAACCTCAAGAAACCCCTAGGAGATCACACTATCATACAACTGGCCGGTATAGAGGAGAAAACAACAGATGCACTAATTTGGAACAGGCAGGACCTTCAAGACCTTACAATGCTAGACCCAGAAGAGTTGATGATCTCAGAATCAAGATTCAGAATCGACAAAACCAAAGCCCTTGTAACATGCAAAGTGTACAGACACATTTCGGTACGGGCCGCAC
>SEYY01012928.1:10000-12500 GCA_009176605.1 Armadillidium nasatum
CTTAAACTCAACACTGTCCAAAAGATAAGCAGAGCTATAGCCACTTCTTCTCCCCTACCTCTCACCCCATAACCGCCTCCCAAATGAGATAACAGTACTCTATACATGGTGGATAAGACCCTTATATAATGGGAGTGACTGTTCAGATGAAAGAAATTCTCCCAACCTGAATAGAATTCCTATCATCTTTGAAGCCACCCTTGTAACCCTTGTTATATGAGGTTTCGAAGAAAATTTGCTGTTTATGTTCAGATCAACAATATAGTTGATGTTCACAGGTGAAACGGGAGAGTCATTGAAGGACATAGGAAAGTTGGGAGGTGTTTTTTGAAAGAGAGATATGAAGACGTTGAGTTTTTAAAGAGTTGAATTTCACCAGACTTAAAGTAGTCACCCCCAACCACGAAAATCTCATCCAGAGAGTCAAGATTGCAACTCTAGATTCAAAAGAGAAATCAGATTTGAAACTAGTTAAAAAATGGAGACTTGAGTCATCGGCATAAGAATGAATGAATTTATAAGTACTGCCAAGATCATTTATTAAAAGTAGGAGTAAAGTTGGAGTTAGAACAGAACCTTGAGAAATAACACAATTAACAGGAAAAGAGGAAAAAGTCTCATTATCAACAAATGCCAATATGGAACAATCTGAGAGAAAACTAAACATGAGTAATTAAAGAGAAGGAAGAAATTCAAAGGAAGAGAGCTTACTTAGAAAGAGAGTAGTGACACGTCATGAATTGTCAAAAGTTTGAATATCTCAAGCGCCATCCCTAAAGACAGAAGATCATAAAATAGTGAAATAGGAGAGTATGTCACCAGTAGACCTTGAGCTTCGAAAGTCATACTGATGACCTGAGAGAAGGGAATGAGATACAAGATAAATCCTGAAAATGAAAATAGAGGAGAATTTCAAAGGTTTTAGACAGAATACAAGTGAAGTGAGAGCTATATGACGATAGTTAGAAGGATTAGAACGGCTACCTTTCTTTGTAATCGCCTGAACATATGAGTGCTTCCAGCATAGAGGGAAAGTATTAGTATTAATGCATAGAGAGTATAGTGGAATAAGGACAGCTTCTAGCTCAGATGCACACTCCCTCAAAATTCGATGAGGAATGTCATTTATATATCTCAGGATCTCATGCACCTGATTATGTGTGATTACAGGTTGAAACATAGAGCACACAAGAGGAGGAGTAAGATAAGGGATGATAGAAACGTCCAGGGTGGAATTAGTAGTTGAAAAAAAAGGTTGAAGAGATTAGCCTTTTCAAAAAGTAGGGTTAGCTACATTACTATCAGAGCGAATAAAAGCGGAAAGGCAAATTTACAGAAGTTTTTAGAGATTTTTTTGGTAAGAGACCAAAAATTTTTATCAGTAGGAGAAAAAAAGTTACTCAAATTTTGATGTCACTATAAATGAAAGGATTCGAATCCGAATCCAGATGAGTTTTTGAATTTCTCGAATCCGAATCCGAATCCGAAACCTCCGGATCCGGATCCACTTAATTTTTATATTTCTCGAATACGATTCCGAACCCGAATTCAGGACTTTAGAATCCGAACCCAGCCAAATTTGCAATTCTAAAATTCGAATCAGAATTCGCGAAAAAAAACTTCGAATCCGAATTCGAATTCGTTTCATCACTGATATATATATATATATATATATATATATATATATATATATATATAATATATATATATATATATATATATATATATATATATATATATATATATATATATATATATATATATATTATATCAGATCACCACCACTCACGGGCAGAGCCCTTTTCAAGTAGGCATGAATCTTACCAGCGAAGGGAATGTGCTGTCCCTCCAGACAAACAAAGGGTGTCCTTCGGGTCACCAACAGTTCAAGGCATTGTTGTTGTTTCGTATTCAGATAAATTTTAATTATTGTTTGTGCGAGTTGTTATTATTATTAATTTATTTATTTATTTATTTTTCTTTGCCTTTGACAGCTTTTAATCTTAAGAAGGAGAGAGAAAAAAAAAAGAAAGGAAAATGTTAAATGTTAAAAAATTCAGTTTTTACATCTACAGAACACCAACTAATATAATGTTTTATTACAATTATTATATGCTAAACATCCGAAAACATTTATATTCTACAAACCACTCTCTTTGGTATAATTATTTATCCTGACTATTAAGATGCAATGCTAAGGAGAGCATCGAGCGAGTTCTCGGAGAGCGAATGTGTTTGATTTAAAACATTGAACGCCGTTGCGGAAAAAGAATTTTTTTTCCTCGGAGCTATCACTCTGGGGTCACCACTTTTACCTGACATGCCGCGTGAGAATCGAATGTTTCGTACCTTTTTTTTTTAAATAAAAAACTCGTAACAGCCTGAAGAACAATATTCTATTTGCCGCGTTGGTGAGTAGCTCTCAAAACCATTCGAAAAATACTCGTTGATAGGGAAAATAATAACCTACCAAAATAAAATAATAAATCTGTATGGTGCG
>SEYY01012929.1:5000-10000 GCA_009176605.1 Armadillidium nasatum
CTGTCCAAGGCTTGATCTAAGTGGCCACACTCACGCATGTGCTGGAGATCCATCCTGCTTTAAAAAGATGTTCTATGGGAGCATCCTCAAGGTAGTCAGACAAGGCTTGCAGTAATTCTAAACACGTTTCAGCAGTGACATTATCATTGATGAAGTAATGTATGGTTCATTGATTTCCTCCTCCCTGATTTCAGCCCACACCATGATCCTCGAGTTGTGCTGGTGGTGTCCCTCCTCATTCCAACGTGGATTGTTATTCGACAATAGCGCATATTGTGCCGGTTTACCTGGCCAGTCAAATGAAAAATGGCTTCATTACTGAAAAATATTGGCAAATCCATATGTGCCCAAATCCATTCACAAAATTCCATCCTCCTATCTGTGTCATCACGATGCACTGATGATTTACTTATTTTTATCTCCTGGCATATTCTTCTGACTGATTTAACAGGACTTTTCAAAACATTAGCTGAAACCAAAGTGAATGTTTCTTCATCAATTGCACATTTCTGACAGTTAGCAACTGAGGCAGTTTCTTGGAAGCGTTTGATTAAACGGCAGACAGTGTTATGGCTCAATGGTTGTCTCTCACGGTGGCTGTTGCTGAATTCATCAGCTACTGAGTGGTGTTTAGCTCCTTGTCTATCAAACAAGAAAACAAATTGAGCTCTTTCTTCTACGCTAAGTTTCTCAATCATAAAGCAATCTGAAAGCAGAAAATAAATTACGTCAATGTGTTGTTTAGAAAACCTGGTGCGTGACATCTGGGACACTCTGTATATATATATATATTTATATATATATATATATATATATATATATATATATATATATATATATATATATATATATATATATAATATATATTAATATATATATATATATATATTATAAATTAATTATAAAACAGAAATATTATTGAAATTCTATAAGGTTATTTTACATTTCAAATTTCACGTAAATATAAAATGTACTGTAATTATAAATAAATAATAATAAATAAATAAATAAATAATCATCTTCCCCCAGGAAGGACTTTCGTCCTGTCAGTGGGATCTTTCGAGGAAGATCCTTGGTTTTCAAGGGCCCACGGCGGATACAGCTGGCTGGGCCAGATGCCGGAGATTATTCCCATCAGTGGCAAGAGCACTCCACTGATGTACTCGTTTAACGACTGAGTCATTCGGAGCAAAGCGCAAGGAGAAACCGCTCACATTTCTCGCTCCAACCAGGCCTCGAACCCTGGACCTCTCGCTTGCTATCACGAGTGCTCGATCGACTGAGCTACGAAGCCGCTTGTAATTATAAATAATGTATAAATAATATAATGACATCATTTTAAATAGACCTCCAAAGTTGTCATTTATCCAAGAACCAAACTGTCCCCTCTGTTATTTCGAAAGTGACACATAGAGTAGATCTCCAAAGTTGTCATTTATCCAAGATCCAAACTGTGCTCTCTGGTATTTCGAAAGTGACACATCTTGCAGACCTCCAAAGTTGTCGTTTCTCCAAGAGCCAAAATGTCCCCTCTGGTATTTCGAAAGTGACACACCGAGTAGATCTCCAAAGTTGTCATTTATCCAAGAGCCAAAATAAATGTCCCCTCTGATATTTCGAAAGTGACACATCGAATAGACCTCCAAATTTGTTGCTTCTCCAAGAGTCAAACTGTTACCTCTGGTATTTCGAAAGTGACACATCGAGTATTTGTTTAATCCACAAATCCTATTAAGTTTACGAAAACTTTTCAAAATTTTTATTTTAAATTTATGAAATACATTTCTTTGAATCATAACATATGAGCTGAACAAAGTATAATATAAAGCACATATATTTGAAGTGCTCAGACCTAAAGCGGATCAAGTTCAAATTCATCTTGCAGAAAGAATTTAGCTTAGAGTTCCTAAGACAATTTTAATTAAATATAGCATTGAATGAAGTTGCATCCAAAATTTTATTTAAACAATATATATTCTGATAAGATTGAAGTATTTGAAGTGTTCTCCAGTGTCAGTTAATTTCAACCTACTTTTATCTCAAAGGTAACAAATGTATATTTGAATCACATTATTTTTCAATTAAATTTATAAGATCAAAAAATTAGAATAATGTTAATGAATTAAATTTCGCATTATAACTCATTCCAACTGAATGATGCCGCCTCAAAACAATTAAACATTTATTCCAAAAAAAAAATAAATAAATAAATAAAAAAAAAAAAATAAAAAAAATAAAAAAAAGGAACCATTTTCGTTTTAGGATAAAAAATAACTGAAGTATGAGAGCCAGGAAAGCGACACGAATTTTATTCTTTAAAATCCGAACTACAAAACATAAAATAGTCGATCACTCGCCATTCAAGCTTCAAGATTAGAGCTAAAAAAAAAATAGTCAACCACTCCCTATTCAAGCTTTGAAATTAGAGATAAATTAAAGGAAAAAGCACTGATATTTTTAAATCACTTCAAAAAAATTAGTGTATTTACAAGAAAGTGAAAATAAATTATGTTAGTTTTTATCAGGTTTATTAGGTTTATTAAATGTCAGGAGGAAGAATTCGGGTGAAAAAATGCTAAACTTATTTATTAGTGGTATATATATATATATATATATATATATATATATATATATATATATATATATATATATATATATATATATATATATATATATATATATATATATGAGGATGATAGGCAGCACAGTAAACAAGCAGGCAAGAAGGATGAAATGTTAATTGCGAAATAATATAGAAGAAATAGAATGAAATTTCCACCAATAGTGAAAAGGGGAATTTAAAACAAGTAATAAGAAATTTTGACATTTGGAAATCCCCTGGACTTGACAAAGTACTTAACATTTGGATAAAGAAACTTACAGTACTTATGAAACCACTAACAAAATGTTTAAACAAAATAACAGAAAAGGAGGAATCACTGACAGAGTGGCTAACAACTGGGGACACCATCTTGACCCGAAAATCAAATGACACAAAGAATTCTTTAATAAATGAACCTGTAACATTCTTGTTCAAAATGTACGAAACATTAACTTGTGTACTCTCAAAATAAGTGAAGAGTAGAAAGGTTACATTAAAAACTCAAATGGAAAGAAATATCAATTATTAATCAATAAAATGATACTGAGAAATAGCAGAGGAAAACAAAAACCTTAAAATGGCCTGGATAGATTGTCAGAAGGTTTATGATAGCGTTCCCACAGTTGGATAATGGAAACATTGAAAATATATAAAACAAATGATACCGTTGTAGATTTTGTAAGTGAAGGAATAAAAAAAAAATGGAAAATCAACCTAAGATTAAATAATGAAAAGAGAGATTAGAAATAAAAAAATATTAAAAATAAAGAGAGGCATCTTTAAGGTAGATTTTCTGTCACCATTTTTGTTTGTGTTCACCATTAATCCATTAAATAATGGTTACAGCGTTAATGCAAGACATGAAAAGAGGGTAAATATTACATCTCATCTGTTTTACATGTGTGACTTAATATTGTTTGTACTTATATAGAAGAAACCACTTGGCATATCTCAGACGACATTAATTTGCAATTTAGATTAGACTCGTGTGTACTCCTCACACGTAAGAAAGGTAAGAGGATATAAAGTGAAAATATGATGCTAGACCAAACTACCATCACTCAGTTTGACCAGAAAAAACATCTGGAGAGGTTGAATACCAAAAAGTTGAATATATGTATATATATATATATATATATATATATATATATATATATATATAATAATATATATATATATATATATATATATATATATATATATATATATATATATATATATATATATATATATATATATAATATAATATAATATATTAAAATAAATTAAAAAAAAAAAAAAAAAAAAAAAAAAAAAAAAAAAAAAAAAAAAAAAAAAAAAAAAAAAAAAAAAAATCAAAGACAGAAACATTTGCCGTTCCTGTTATCTTGTATAGTTGTAGGATCACAGAATGGTATCAGGAAGATCTAAATCAGCTAGATATATTAACTCTAAAAATGTTTAATGCTTACAAGATGATGTACAAGTGACAAATGCCAGCAAGAATGTACAGTGAACGAAAAGAAGGAGGAATGGGTCAAGTTACAAGAAGGAAAAGAGGAGTACTTGGAAAGTTCAGCAAAGAAATACATAAACTGGGTTTGCCTGCATAAAAGAAATAAACCAGATATAACCTCCATCATTAAAATGAAGAGAAGCTTCTTATAAGCATGTAATATAAAACTCATCAGTTCCAAGGATGGGAGGAAAAAACATGAAAGGCGAGCATGAAATTCCTAAAGGATATATACTGAGAGGAAATGAGGCAAAAAGATGTAAACAAATGGAAAAATCTAGCAATGACTAAGTAGTTCAAAAAAACTGTTAGAAAAAGCACACATAAACAATGAAAAATCAGTGGAAGTGCTTTAATAAAGGCTTACTTAAAGCAGTGGAAAATAGATTGATAATTGCTGCTCAAAACCGGACTCTCAGAAACGAAATGACATTAAAAACATATAGAAAGAGAATATATCAGTGGTAAATGCAGAGTTTGTGAGCATGAACACAGAATCTCTTCCTCACGTTCTAACAGGGTGTCAAACTTTACTAAACCGCCATCAACGCACAGAAAACCATAACACCATCTGTAAATTAATTCACTTTAAACTGTGCCAAAAATACATCATAAAAGCAGAAGCAACAAATTAACTGGAAGCACAACCCGACAGAAATAGAAGAAAATGAGGAGGTATTGTTGTTATACGACTGTGTAATACAAATAGATATAATAGTTACCTATAATAGACCTGATATTTTTTGTGAAAGATAAGATGGAGAAGAAATATTGCATAATTGAAGCTGGAGTTCCATATGAGTGTAATTTGGTGGCATACGAGCGAGACTCATACGTGAAATTAGAAAATGTTGGAAATGAATGACGTCATAATGATCCCAGTAGTTGTGGGAACGATGTGTA
>SEYY01012929.1:15000-22500 GCA_009176605.1 Armadillidium nasatum
CCCTGGATGATTCCGGCATCTCTCCTCCTACTTCTTCTTCTCTCAGGTGTCCCATGTCTTTACCTGTGATTTCATTTGGTCAGGTGCATGGGACCCTGAAATCTATGAACATAAGGAAAGCAAGTGGTCTGGATGCCATTTCTACTCGTGTTTTGAGGGAATGTGCTTTCGAGCTGGCGCCTGTCCTCGTTCAACTCTACTTTCTATGCCTTAATACTAATTCTTATCCTCTGTGCTGGAAGCGCGCATATGTTCAACCGATCCCGAAAAAAGGAGGCCGCTCTGGACCTTCTAATTACCTCACTATTGCTCTTACTTATTTTCGATCTAAAGTCTTTGAAATTCTCCACAACTCCTATTTCCTTGATCATTTGAAATCTCACTCCGTTCTTTCTGATCACCAGTATGGCATTCGTCGCTCGAGGTCTACTGGTGACATTCTTTCCTATCTAACTTATCTATGGTCTTCTGCCCTTAGTGACTACGGGGAGTCTTGTGTAGTGGTGGTGATTGACATATTTCAAGGCTTTTGACATTGTATGGCATGTGTCGCTTCTCTCTAAGCTCCTTCCTTTGGGTTTCCTCCTTCTCTTTGCTTACTCATGTTTAGTTTCCTCTCAAATCTCTCCATATAAGCACTTGTTGATGGAGCGACTTCTTTCCCAATTAATTGTGGTGTTCCTCAGGGTAATGTTCTATCTCCTATTTTATTTTTACTTTTCATCAACGACCTCCTCAGCTGTGTTTCTAACTCTGTTCATTCTTATGCAGACGACTCAACTCTCCATCCTTCTACTTATTTCAAATCTGCTCCCTCTTTTGCTTCTAGAGTTGCTTCTCGTCTTCAACTTTCCGATTCCATTCTTGCCGATCGGGATGGGATTTCCCGGTGGAGCCACCGCAACCTTGTGAAATTCGACTCTTTAAAAACTCAATTTCTTCACATCTCTTTCTCAAAAACACCTCCAAATTTTCCTATCTCCTTCGATGGCTCTCCCGTCTCACCTGTGAATAACATAAATATTGTTGGTCTGAACATAAACGATAAATTATCTTGGAAATATCATATCACAACAGTTGCTAAGGTGACCTCTATAAAGCTGGGAGTTCTGTTCAGATTGCGGGAATTTTTTTCTTCTGAACAGTTACTCCAATTATATAAGGGTTTATCCATCCTTGTATGGAGTACTGTTCTCACATTTGGGTTGTTTCCAGCTCCACCCTTCTTTTGGATAAGGTTGAGTCTAGGGTTTAGAGACTAATAAACTGTTTCCTACTTTCAAACTCACTTGACTCTCTTTCTCTGCGACTTGACGTTGGCGAACTCTCTCTTTTCCATAGGTACTACAACTGCAGGTGCTCGAGGGAGTTGACCTCTCCCATTCCACCACCATTGCGTCACCCTTGCAGCACAAATGGTGTCTTGTTTGCACATGAATTTTGTGTGAGCTTGGCAAATTCTAGGCTTGCACGTGGTGGTACCTCCTTCTTTCCAGCCAACTTTGTTCTGTGGAACACCCTTATTTCGTCTGTTTTTCCTGCTGTATTTAACCTACCTCTCTTTCAATCCTCTGTATGCGCCCACCTCAGGGACCTACGTTAGATTCTGAATTCGGTGGGTTTTCTATTATCTTTTAATTATATATTGTCTTATCCATCCTTGTATGGAGTACTGTTCTCAATAATATATATATATATATATATATATATATATATATATATATATATATATATATATATATATATAATATATATATATATATATATATATATATATATATATATATATATATATATATATATATATATATATATATATATATAATATATATATATATATATATATATATATATATATATATATATATATATATATATATATATATATATATATATATATATATAATATATATATATATATATATATATATATATATATATATATATATATATATTATATATATATATATATATATATATATATATATATATATATATATATATATATATATATATATATATATATATATATATATATATATATATATATATATATATATATATATATATACAGTATGAAAATATAAGAATCCATAAATAAATACCAATTAAAAATTCTTTATATAGAAGAAATAAATTACATAGCTTTAATAAAATAAATTTACATTTATTTCATTAAAAACCTTTAAATCTCATATAATAAAGAAAAAGAAAAAAACACTGACAAAATAAATTGGATTATAAAACATTGAAATTTTACAGCATTTCAAAAAAACTAAACAAAATGATTTCAGTCTCTGTTTCATCTTCCTCTTTAACTACTTAAAACCTCAAACGATAAAAAAGGGGCAAGAGAGGTTTTATTTTCCCCTCTTCGTCTAAATCCCGAAGTGTTCTTTGATGTTCGCACACACTTTGAACGATGATTATGAAACGAAACGATCAAGTTAAGCTTATTAATTATTTTCCAAACATTGTAAATGTCTTGACATAATAAAGAGTTTCAATTATGCGATATATTGCATGCATATATATATATATATATATTATATATATATATATATATATATATATATATATATATATATATATATATATATATATATATATATATATATATATATATATATATATATATATATATATATATATATATATATATATATATATATATATATATATATATATATATATATATATATATATATATATATATATATATATATATATATATATATATATATATATATATATATATATATATATATATATATATATATATATATATATATATATATATATATATATATATATATATTTCACTATTCACCTTTCTAACTTCCGTGAGTGGTGTCTCCCACAATTCCCTCATACAATTATATATTATCCCGAATCCACCATCGCTAACCCACCGTCCATCTCACTCTGTCCTCGGCAACTCTCATATCCTCTTCCACAATCAGACCTCTCATCTACCAAATTTTCCTCACCCCATCAGTCCATCTCCACTTTTATTTTACCTCTCCCTACAACCCCCCTCCCCCACCTCAGATCTCACAAATCTACCTACGATACTAAACTCATTTATTCTACACCTAAGCTAAAAACCATTTTAAAACACCTTACTCCACTCTATCCACCATTCTCCTCCTCTCTCCACACATCTCCCTTATTCTTTCGATTCTGATTCTATCTACTCTCCTCAGTCCACATATCTCCCTCAGGATCTTCATTCCAATAACATCCAATATTTTTCTCGCATGAACATTCATCATCATTCAAGATTCACATCCATTCATTGAAGATGGCAGACACATACTCTCAAACATTATCATCCTTAATTCCTTCGGTATTCTCTCCTTTTTCCATATTTTCCTCAATACCACTATCACTTTCATTCCCTCCATTAAATATTCTCACCATTTTCGGCATACTCCTCTAGGTGCAAGCACCTGTCAGCCGTCTCGAACGAAATTCCTCCATCGCCCACGATCACCATACAACATCGCCTCTTCCACTTCTTCCATAGTTTTTCCTCTTCTCTCCAGTCACTACATCTCATCCTCGGTCTTCCCACCTCTCTCCCTCCCTCCGGCCTCCATTCGTAATACCTTCTTGCATATCTATCCTGGTTTATCCTCCTCAAATGTCTAAACCACCTCAACTGTCCCCTCTCCACAAGGTCCAGTACACTCTCCACTCCAAGCCCCGCCCTCACATCCTCGTTTCTCACTTTATCCATCCTTGTCACTCCCGCTATAAACCTCAGCACCTTCATTTCACAAGCCTGTATTTTACTTTTGGCTTTTGTATTGGGCGTCCAGACTTCGTGTCCATACAGTAATACAGGTCTCATTATGTTTGTATATAAAATGGTTTTAACCTTCTTCGAGATGTTCTTATCCTTGAGCAATGGATACAGCAAGGCAAATGTCCCATTAAACTTTCCAATTCTATGGTTCAGCTCCAAAGACATATCATTTTTAACACCACAGGATACTCCAAGATATTCGAACTGATCCGTTTGTTTCAGTATTACATCCCCCAATCTTATGTTCAACTCATCCTTGACCCTGTTTATCAATATTACCTCCGTTTTCTCCTTATTAATTTTCATTCCTTTTGCAGTCAGAACCTCATCCCACATCATGACACATCTCTGTAGCTCCTCCTCCGATTCCGAAACCAACGCCAGATCGTCTGCGTGTCCGAGTATCTCCCAGTCCAACTCTCTCCTCACCAACCTCCCACAAAAGTCCATAAAAATTATAAACAAAATTGGGGAGAGCACATTTCCTTTCTTCACTCCAGTCGTAATTCCGAGCCAGTTACTATCGTCCATCTGCGATTTTTTACTTTGTAGTAACTGTCAACATAAGTACTCTTTATTGCTCTTATATATATATATATATATATATATATATATATATATATATATATATATATATATATATATATATATATATATATATATATATATATATATATATATATTCATATAAAACGATAGGGTTGATACTTCATTAGTAATATTCATAAAAATAACTCTCAATATTTAGATAAATTTCAACACAAATAAAAACATTTCCCTTCTAGGAAATGAAATGTAATATATAATGCAGCCAGTAAAATGAATGTTCACATTCAATAATGAAAACGGATTGAAAATTAAAAATAAAATATGCGTAGGAATGAAAAAGGAATTTTACAAATTATCATTCATCAAGGAGTTATTATTATTATTATTATTATTATTATTTTTTTTTTGAGAGGGGACCTCACTGACGAGGAGATATGGCGTCCCTCCAGGCAGACAAAATACTGCCCTTCAGGTCATCATTAGTTCAGAGCGAGTGAAACACGTCCACACGCAATGAGAGCTTGTGATGCTCTCCGGAGTTAATATTATTTTTAAATTTTAATTTAATTTTTAAATGTCAAATCTTCGTGAAGATTTTAGCTGAAACTAGGGATGGAGCGATACCAAAATTTATACCGATACCGATACCGATACCGATACCTAAAAATTACCAGATACCGATACCGGTATCGGTATCGGAAAATATGCCGATACTACTACCGATACCGATACCGATACCGATACTTTACTCTTATCCAAAAATTTTGCCGATACCGATACCGATACTGAAAAGGTCGATACCGATACCGATACCGATACCGGTATCGGAAAATATGCCGATACTTGCCGATACCGATACCGATACCGATACTTCACTCCATCCCTAGCTGAAACAATAATTTTTGGGACATAAATATTTTGAACTAGTAGAGACTGTATGTGGTATCGTTTTAAATTTATAGTTTTACTGTACTTTTACTGTACTTAAACTGTATTTATAAGTGAATATTGTAAACAACAAAAACTATTAATAAACATTCCTTTTTTTGATGCTTCAGGAACTTGAGTTAGATAGTTAAAGTTAAAGTGAATGTTATAAACTGTATTTATAAGTGAATATTATAAACAACAAAAACTATTAATAAACATTCCTTTTTTGATGCTTCAGGAATTTGAGTTAGATAGTTAAAGTTAATTCTAAAGTGAATGTTATAAACTGTATTTATAAGTGAATGTTATAAACAATAAAAACTATTAATAAACACTCCTTTTTTATTCTTCAGTAATTTGAGTAGATAGTTAAAGTTTAATACTAAAGTGAATGTTATAAACCAATGAAAATTATCAATAAACACTTTTCTTTTTAGTGGTTCAGAGGTTTAAGTTAGGTAATTAAAGCATAATATTTTTATTAATTAATGTAAATAAAGAAGTTATAAAAAACAAAAAATTTTCCAAAATTGTTACAAAATTGGAGAAAATAGTAACAATAGCACTTTTCTCGGTTAAACTTAAAAAAAAAAAAGAGTATAGACCATAAGTGCAAAATATGAGCTTTTAAACCATTTTTGCATTGTAGTCGTAACATACGTTATAAATTTTGTTGATGCAGCAGATTATGTAAACCAGATATGAAATAAAAATTCATATATTTATAATTTTTTATATTTTTTTAGTAAACTAAAGATTTTTAAATCATTTTGAAATATTTTTCGACATTGTCAACTACAGTAGGAAAATAGTGAATTTTCTGACTTTTATTTTCATTTATAAAAATACTTATCTTACTTTTTTACTCTATTCATTCTAAATAATGCTTAATTTATTGTAAATATGATAATTATATGTATCTTTTGAAAATGTTTTATGCTTACTACTTTTGCCAAAAGATGTGAGCTTTCAATGGAAATTCAATAAATGAAAATGTAATAATCTGTGAACTGGTTTATATATATTTAAGGTAAAAACAAAATTACAAAAAATAGTGGAAAAGATAAATGCATGGCATACGATAATATTTTATTTCTTTCGTTCTGCCCCTCGTACCCCCAACCCGTGAGGGATGATGATAAAACTAGTATATATGACAGGTATACATGTAAACGAAAACAGTAAGAAACTGAGACAACGAATCAGCGAGCTTCATGCTATCATGTGACTTAGGAATACTAAGCTCAAGAAAAAAAGACCTGGTTCTATAAAACGAACAACGTCCTATATTTAGTCTAAGTCTTCAACCTGTAAATCAACGATTTGAAAAGCGTCTATAGAGATATTCTCGAACAATTAGAGTATAATGGCATGGTGCTCGATCTTGTTGAGCAATACAGCACTATCAGCAAAGTTATCATAAAAAAACTGATTCCAAAATCATTTGATGCATATCAAGGTAGATAGTGCCTGTTGCACATACACTAAACATGCATAAATAAAAGTGTTCACATCTCTAGAACATTTAAAACATGATTTATATAAATAAACTTCAGTGTTTTTAAAAAAAAGTGTTCGATTTCACTTATATACGACCTTAAATTTGGGACACCCTGCACTATATATAATATAATATATATATATATATATATATATATATATATATATATATATATATATATATATATATATATATATATATATATAGTTTATTTATTTATTTATTCACTATCACCTTTCCCACTATCGTGGGTGGTGCCCAGCACAATTCCCTACAAACATACCCATTCTCACCTTTCAACCCTTTTCACCACTCCCTCCATCTCACTCTGTCCTCTGCAAGTTCTATATTATATATATATATATATATATATATATATATATATATATATATATATTATATATATATATATATATATATATATATATATATATATTTATATATTTATATATATTATTATATTGTTTTGAGCTTAAAGCTTTTGTATTGTTATGATAATAATAGGCATTGTAAAGCATCCTATAAGATAGGAAAAACTCGTTCTTCTTTTTTAGTAGAAATTTCAATAGTGGAGAGATCCGCTGAAATAATATTTATTGCATAAAAATGTAGAATTGAGGAGTTTTCACTGAAACATTATTTCCTTCTCAGTGAATAATGCGATTACGGATATATATATATATATATATATATATATATATATATATAT
>SEYY01012929.1:37500-45000 GCA_009176605.1 Armadillidium nasatum
TTTTGTTTCTGTTAATTCTGTTGGATTTGTAGTTGTTTTTTTTTTCTTTGATTTCTCTTTGGAATGTTTACTGCTTTTCAAGGAAGTGGTCCCTCAGAGTGCAGAAAACCTAACAGATGTGATTCTCTGGAGCATAAAATATCTATTCCATTCTCTTTACCTTCAAATAAAACTCATAAACCTTAGTATAACTCTGCTTACTATTGTACTGCTCGTTGTAGGTACAGTCGTCAACACAAGTTCGTTCCTCTTGGGCTAAAAATACATACATACATATATATATATATATATATATATATATATATATATATATATATATATATATATATATATATATATATATATATATATATATATATATATATATATATATATATATATATATATATATATATATATATATATATATATATATATATATATATATATATATATATATATATATATATATATATATATATATATATATATATATATATATATATATACAAAATGGAGATCAATTGAATTGTGATTTGCTGTGATTGGCGGAGCTACACTAAATTCTGATTGGCTAAATCTTTAAATGACAAACCTATCACTGCCATTTTTTTTTTTAAATGAATTTTTGTATCAATAATTAGGGACGAACTTCTGTTGACGACTGTATATTATATTTAGGAATTATTTTCCTCTTCAGACTCTAGAGTTAAATTTATTTGATTTCATCTCAAAATTGTAATAAATTAATTTTGCTTAAAACTATCTTATTGAAAAATGCGACACTCATTTTAGTTTCTCTTCCTTCAAGATCTTCTCGGAATTTTGCAAAGAATATTAACTGTAACTGCTCTCCTTTAGTTTTACTGGACGTCACTATGGTGTTCTCTTATATATTTCACTGAAAACAGAATATTCGCTCAAAAGTTTTTCTCTTAATTAATTAAATATTAAATGATTCTTTAAGTTATTCTTCCTCTTCTATTTCATTCCAACTAATTTACGCCAGCCAAGCATTGAGCTTCTTTTTACAGATTTTATAACCCTTTCTGAGCATAATACTAAGAATGAATTCTGTAATCCTTTGCTGGTACCTTTTTTAATAGTTCTCTAAAATTGTATTTTATAGTTTGCACCTTTACTTGATAGACTGCTTTAAATTCTTTCTATCAATTATGACATCTCCATCTAACTGGAAGGTGTGTTCTAATTCAACCTGATAGAAAAATGGAAATGTTTCTCTTCTTAAAATAAGTCTTTTCACTTTGACCTCTACTACTTTCAAAGCTTTCTTAAAAATTCTTGGAAATGTCTTATCTTATAGTTCAAGTATTGCTTCCGTATGTATGGGTCTAATGATTATTTTCTCTCCCTTTTCTAGCTTTTTACTCTACTCATCGACTTTTCAGTGAATCTAATATTTTGCTTAACCCCAGAAAAATCGAAAGCTTCCAGCAGAGTCTGACACAAAGCCTTGACTTCCAATCTTCTATCAGTCAATATCTATTCTTCTATCCGATTTTCTCTTCGATCATTCTATAACAGCAGCAGTAGACGGCCTTTTTTTACTTTAATTAAATTTGTCGACAGTGATGTGATTTATGGTTCTGCTACATATCAAACTCTTTTTTTTATTTTTTATCCTGACGTTCTTTTCATTGCTTCTTCTTCTTTTATAATTCTTATTCCGACTAATGTACCTTTCATTACTGCTTTCAAATTCTTTCAGTTTAAAAGATTCTTCTTTCAACCACAAACAGTATATGATATATGGGCCCATTGAAGAAGCTGACTTATGACCTTTCCTTCATTTCTAGACAAGGCAGTAAAAGCACAGAGGTTGCCAGTGAATAAAAATTTTATTTTCTTCCTCTATGTACTCGTAATGATCTTCCGCATAACTGTAGCATTCATCGTTCTCTCCTTAATATTTTTATATTTTTAACTTTCTCATGATCTTTCTCTGAAGCATAATGCTTCACACCAAAACAGATTTTAAGATGTTGGAAGTTCTGACATTTTTCAGAACTTTTCAACAATACTGTATTTGTTTTTCGTACAGAGTTATAGTCTCACCTAATTTAAGGTTTGTATCGCATATCTGAGGTGGTTCTGTTCAAGGAAATTTTTGAAAAAGACTAAAATTCAAGTTTTTTCATCTTATCAAAGCGTCTACTCTACTTGACTTTCTTTTACACTTTACTTTTGATAATTCACAGTTTAATATATCTCTATTACCTCAATTATTAGTTTAATGCTCACAATACTCGTTCATAACACTGTCTAACTGTCTAATCATTTCTCTCTCTCTCTATTTATATATATATATATATATATATATATATATATATATATATATATATATATATATATATATATATATATATATATATATATATATATATATATATATATATATATATATATATATATATATATATATATATATATATATATATATATATATATATATATATATATATATATATATATATATATATATATATATATATATATATATATATATATATATATATATATATATATATATATATATATATATTGGGATGGAGTGAAGTATCGGTATCGGTATCGGTATCGGCAGTATCGGCACATTTTTTGGTATCGGTATAGGTATCGAACGCTCAGGTATCGGTATCACTATCGGCTAAAAATGGCCGATACCGATACCGATACCAGAATTTTTTCGTCCTTTTGGCTTTATTAAATTATGTTATTTTTTTATTAATATTACGTAATATTTTGAAACGCCGTTTCGCGATAATTTTGTTTCCCGAACATTATATGTTGTTTTCCACTAAAAGTTTATTTTTTCAAATGCAAAAAATTGTTTTTCAATTTATTTTCATGCCATTTACTTCTTACCATTTGGTTTGTTTTCTTAAATATTTTATTTTTATTTTAATCTTTGATTAATCCGTTAGTAACATATTAAGATGGTAACCAAGGTACATATATATATATATATATATATATATATATATATATATATATATATATATATATATATATATATATATATATATATGTGTGTGTGTGTGTGTGTGTGTGTGTGTAGGGGAGAACGTAGCGCCGTCCAAAGCGATGCATGCAGTACCCTTTATTAGGCATACTCCGGGGAGTGACAGTGGTCTTGAATCTAGACCCACTTCCTAGCCCTTTGGTTCGTTCCTTTTCGCTTTTCACCTTCTCAGAGGGTCTCTAATGTACCTCGACTCATATTGGAGTGTCTATGCTCCCACTTCTCCATTCCGAGAGCGCGGCGTTCTTTTTTTAAATTTCAAATCTCAATTGGAAGCATCTCAATTCTTCAAATCTTATCTTTGATCGCTAGTATGACTTCCATAAGAAACGCTGTACTGGTGATCTCTTTCTATTCTCTCTGACTCTTGGTCTTCCACTCTACGGCATTTCGGTGAATCTTTTGCTATCGCGCTGGATATTTCGAAAGCCTTCGATAGGGACTGGTACAAATCTTTGATTTCTAAACTTCCCTCTTTCAGAATTTATCCTCTCTTTGATTTTCTTTCTGATCGATATAGCTGCTGTTGTAGACGGCCACCGTTCATACTTTAAATCTGCTATAGTGGTGTTCCTCTTTATTCTGTCCAATCCCCAAAACTTTTTAAACTTTTCATAATAATCTTCTCTCTATTACTTCATCATCTATCCGATCCTATGCTGATGATCTCACCAATCATTACTCCTTTCAGTTTGAAAGGCGCCCCTCCCAGCAACAGTTATTTGACACTAGAAAGGTACTTGGAATATCTGAGGAAGAAATTGAGGAAGAGGAAGAGAAAAACATTGTTTTTTTCAATGCCTCAAAAAACTCAATTCCTCATATCTCTACTCGAACTATCTTCTACAAAACTATAACACCTTCGAAAACACGCAACTCAAGCCTTCATCTGTCCTTAATAATCTATAGTGGTCTTTCTTGGAAGGATCACATTACTTCTCTTTCTAAACAAGCTTCTAATAGGTTGAGTATTCTGTTGCGCATTTGTGATTTTTTTACGTCAATCCAGTTGCTTTATCTTTATAGAGGTGTTGTTCTCCCCTGTATGGAATACGCCTCATACATCCGGAGTAGTTCCACTCACACAGCTCTCCTTGACAAGGTGGAGTCTGGCTTTTCGTCTTAAGAACTCTTCCTTTCTCCCTAATTCTCTCCAGTCTCTTCTCTCTTTACTGCTGCGTAACTCACTATTTCCAATCGCTAGTACAATGGACACTGCTCTTCTGAACTATCCCGTTGCTTTTCTCCTCCATTGAGAACACGTTGGTGTAACACGATATTCTACACAGTCTTATCCTTTCTCTGTTCAACTGTCTGATCCTAGACTTAACCGCTATGCCTAATCTTATATACAAACAACTGGTAAAGTCTGGAACACCTCTCTTTTTCTATTTTAACGATTAGGTTCTATATGGACCCAACTCTGGATATATTTTTGGTCTTTACCACCAGAGGATATATATATATATATATATATATATATATATATATATATTATATATATATATATATTATATATATATATATATATATATATATATATAGAGAGAGAGAGAGAGAGAGAGAGAGAGAGAGAGAGAGAGCCAAGATAGAGAGAAGTTAAGAGAGGTGATAGCAAGTTTTGCTGAAAAGCTAAAAGAGGTGGGATTGATCGTGAATGTTGAAAAGACAGAACTGTTAATAATTAGAAGGGAGGAAGAAAAAGAGGAGCTTGTGCTGAAGTTGCATGGCGAGGAGGCAATTGTGGTAGAGAAATGTGAATATTTGGGGAGGAGAAAGTATTCACAAGGGAATGAAGTAATATGCTGGAAATCACCAACTGGATGAAGAAATACGGAAGAATGGTGAAGCGCTGTACCCAGTCTTGGCAGACAAAAGAATGGATATAGGAGTAAAGAAAGTAATTTTTGAAAGTACTCTAACCTCAATTTTGTAATATGGAACGGAGACTTGGAGTGCGACAACAAGAGAAGAAAGCAGAATTCAAGCAACAGAGATGAGGGTGTTGCGTTTGATGGTGGGAAGAACCAGGAAGGATAGGATAAGAAGCGAAAGAATTAGATAAAGTATAGGGGTTGAACCAATTAATCAAAAGATAGATGTAGCAAGACTGAGATGGTTGGGACACGTGTGGAGGATGCAGGGGGGAGAGAGACTAGAGGAGGTGAGAGTGCAGGCCAAGATTAGAAGACCGAGAGGGAGACAAATGAGAGATGAATGGAGTCAGTTCGGGATTCACTGATCAGCTGCCTATGATGGAACAGTTGGTGGCAGATATTATTTACGACAGATTTAGAGACGAGTGCTGGCCCCACTGACAGGCCCCTAGAGCCTTATATCTGATATATATATATATATATATATATATAATATATATATATATATATATATATATATATATATATATATATTCTTATAAGTAAAAAATTGGTATCGGTATCGGTATTTTTCGAATATCTTGGTATCTATCGTAAAAATTTTGGTATCGCTCCTCCTATATATATTAATATAATAATATATAATATATATATATAGATATATATATATATATATATATATATATAATATATATATATATATATATATATATATATATATATATATATATATATATATATATATATATATATATATATATATATATATATATATATATATATATATATATATATATATATATATATATATATATATATATATATATATATATATATATATATATATATATATATATATATATATATATATATATATATTATATATATATATATATATATATATATATATATATATAATAATATTTTTTTACTAAAATTTTATTTAATATATATATTTACAAAATAAATTTTTTCATAATAGTAAAAGGATTAATAATTACAAGAAAAGAATTTCTGATATATATATATATATATATATATATATAATATATATTATATATATATATATATATATATATATATATATATATATATATATATATATATATATATATATATATATATATATATATATATATATATATATTATATATATATATATACTGCTGTTGGAGTCGGACGCATTGAAAACAGCTGGGGAAAAACAAAGAGTCAGAGAAGTGACTGTAAAGTGATATAAAAGAACCGAAGATTCCTGAAGAATTAATTATTAACAGTTTCTCGTATGAAGAAAAAAAAATGGGAAGAAAATGGAGAGGATTGATGAATGCCAGATATTATTTATCCTAGTACAGGAATTCCTTATTGTATTTATTAAGAAAAGAGAAAAGAATATATGAAGTGATATTTATTATTATTATTATTATTATTATTATTATTATTATTATTATTATTATTATTATTATTATTATTATTATTATTATTATTATTATTATTTTTATCATTTTAGGGAAAAACCAAAATGTGTCTTTTTTAACTTATGTAAAAGGTTATTTTTTTGCCGGTTTCATATCCGGCTTCGGTTGGGATTGCCAGAGCAACACCGGCTTTTTTATTCGCCATTAAAAATTTTCTAAAAAAATCTGATCCGGGTCCGGTGGCTTCAATTTAAAAATTTGCAACGCAAACTCCGGCTCCAAAAATCCATAATTTCGAAGTAATATTTTTTTTTTCACAATTTCAAAAGAAAAGTATTCATCATAGCTCTAAATTTGATTCAGTCATAATAATGTCATTGAAATACTGTATCACCTTCTGTTATACAGTGGAAAAGGTTTAAAATATTTTATTTTTTTTATTTTTTTATTTTTTATTAATTTTTTTTATATAAAGTCACATTTTCCTCCAATTAACAGAGATACCTTCCAAATTTTTTATCATATATTTTTATAATCTATGCATTTGATGTTCTATTTTCCTATTGGTGGATATTTTGAACTTCAGTGACGTCATAAATTTTTAAATCTTTGAAAATTGTCAATAATTTGCTTCAAAGAGTGGGTGTTTGTGAAATATAATATATATATATATATATATATATATATATATATATATATATATATATATATATATATATATATATATATATATATATATATATATATATATATATATATATATATATATATATATATATATATATATGTATATAGTATACATAATATATATATATTATACAAAGGTCTGATACTGTGTGCAAAATTTCAAAGTTGTGCAACGTCCCTCACCCCTCGCACATATTATCCCTCTTTTATGTTGTTCTCGATTCTAAAATCAATCTCAAAGAGTCTAATTTGATATTTAATCCTGATCTCCTATTTTCCTATGTAAAGCATACAACATATTCACATACAATCTCTCTCTCACACACACACACACACACACACACACATATACACAAATGGGGATGCTGACTGCAAGTTTCTGAAAATATCATATTCAGCAATATTTTTATCGTGACTCAGAAATCTAGTTTTTTTTGAATTTGCTTCAGTTTGCATTTGATTACTTTTGTTACTGGTTGTGCTACTTAGTGTTTAT
>SEYY01012929.1:50000-55000 GCA_009176605.1 Armadillidium nasatum
GGGCGAGAGTTGGAAGGACAGCGTAATAGAAAGTGTTTCACGGTCTCCGGGGCCATTCCGCATCTAGTACAGGTGGGAGATGCTGCCTGGTTTATTTTGAATTTGTGTTTGTAATGTTGTAGGTTTGGGTGGTGCCCGCATCTCAATCTTGCAAGTGAGGTTTTTAAGTGTCTTGGGAGGTTGTTGAAGTCGGGGTTTATTTCGGGGGGGTTCGTTTAGTGTGTTGTTTGGAGGTCTGTTGATCAAGTATGAATGTGTTAGTTGAGTGTGTATATGTTTGGTTGTTGTGGTATTGGGGGAGGAGGGGGTATGTGATTTAGGATCTGTTTGTAAAAGGCGCCGGTGGACGATGGAGGGTGTGTTAGTCTCTGTGGGGTAGGTTGGAGGAGAGTATTGTGACAATGGGTGTGTGGGTAGACGTGTTTTTGCGTAAAATTGGGTGCCTATCATTTCGAGGTGATTCCTTATAGGTAGTATCTTGGTTTCGTTATGTAGGTGTTGTTGAGGGGTTGTGCGTGTGCACCCGGTGATGGTGCGAAGGGCTTTATTTTGCGTTATTTGGAGTGTCTTTAAGTTTTTGTCGGAGAGCAGAGGGTGCCAGACAGGGGAGGTAGTTAATGGTGGGGCGTATAAATTGTTTGTAGATTGCAATTGAGGTTTGTATGTTGTTGTTTATGTCTGTATTGGCCACTGTTTTGAGGATGTTGAGTTTTCTGTTTGCGGCTGAGGTGGTATTTTGAATGTGCTTGGAGAAGGTGAGGTGAGTGTCAAATGTTAGGCCGAGAATTTTTGGGGTTTTGTTGAAGGGGTATGGGGGTGTTGTTTAGTAGGACTTGTGGGTGGGTGTTGGATATGTGTTTGTCTGTTGTTATAAGGGTTATGGAGGATTTGTTTGGGGATGCCGTCATCCTGTTTTCTGCTAGCCAAGATTGGAGTTGTGTTATGTAGTCTTGTGTGAGAGATGTTGCGGTGGTGAGTTTTTTGTGAGTGGTGGCAATAGTTATGTCGTCTGCGTATGATATTATGCGGGTGAAAGTTGTTTGGGGTTGAGGGAGGTCTGCTGTGTACAGGTTGAATAGAGTGGGGGAGAGTATGGCTCCTTGCGGAACTCCGTTCCTTAAGTTGATGGTACGTGATTTATGGCCGTTTTGTTGTATTTGGGCGGTTCTTCCTGATAGGAAGTTGGTTAGCCATTTCTTAGTGTTTGTTGGGATGTTGGATTGGAGGATTTTATGGATAAGATTATGTTTCGGGACAGTATCGAAGGCTTTGTTTATGTCAATTGCTATTAGTATAGTTTTGTGATAAGGCTTATGGTTTAGTCCGTTTATTATAGGTTGGATGATGTTGGTAAGTGCAGTGGTGGTGGAGTGGTTGGGTTTGAACCCGTGTTGGAAGTTTTGTTGTGGATGAATGGAGGATAGAATTTAGGATTAGTTTTTCAAGAAGTTTTGAGATGGTGGATAAATAGGGAGATTGGGCGGTAGGAGGAGGGGTTTGAAGGGTCTTTGCCGGGTTTTAGTTTAGGGATGATTAATGCTTTTTTCCATTGGGGGGATATAGTTGAGTTGGATGGATTTGTTGAAGATGGAGGTTATGTATGTGATTGTGTGGATGGGATAGGTGTTTTAGGTGAATATTTGATATGTTGTCTGGTCATATATATATATATATAATATATATATATATATATATATATATATATATTATATATATATATATATATATATATATATATATATATATATAGCTGATGAAGAAAATACAAACAAAAAACTCCGTGATGGAGGATAAGACAAATACGTGTTTCTAATCACAAAATTTTAATTAGGTTATTTTAATTCTAGAAATTAAATTGAGAATTTTCTGACTTTTATTTATCAGTTTCTATTATTAGGTTTATTATTATCTTTATTCTATAAATAGAATTCTCATTTTGACCTATATAGGAAGAAAATAAATAGCAATTCTCTTAATGATAGTAATTAACCTAAATTTCATTAAATTACTTAAAATGGGATTTTCTACCCTTATTGTAGGAATATAATCTCGCAACCAAAAAAACAAACTTACAGTATATAAATATATATATATATATATATATATATATATATATTATATATATATATATATATATATATATATATATATATATATATATATATATATATATTATATTAAGCAATATATTATATATATATATAATATATATATATATATATATATATATATATATTATATATATATATATATATATATATATATATATATATATATATATATATATATATATATATATATATATATATATATATATAGTGATGGCATCCGCATCCGCATCCGCATGCGCGGATGCGGAACATCCGCACAAAAATCAACATCCGCATCCGCAATCCGCATCCGCATTCAACTGCATTTTCAAAATTCAACATCCGCATCCGCATCCGCATCCGCACTTTCAAAAATTCAATATCCGCATCCCGCATCCGCATTCGCGTTTTCGAAAATTCAGCATTTCAACATCCGCATCCGCATCCGCAAATTATCCGAAATTAGAAAATATGACATCCATCACTATATATATATATATATATATATATATATATATATATATATATATATATATATATATATATATATATATATATATATATATATTATATATATATATATATATATATATATGCGAATTGTAGATCAAGAGTGAGGTTGAAGAGAGAACTATCGGATTGGTTTAGCATAGGAGTGGAATTGAGACAGGGGTTTGTAATATCTCCATGTTATTTAATCTATTGATGAATGGTTTACTTAGAAAAATGGAGAGAGAAGGGAAGAGTTTTACGTTGAGAAATATGGAGGGTGAATGTGAAGTGAATGTTTTACTTTTTGCAGATGATGCGGCATGTGTTGGTGGCAGAATCTGGAGAAAAGATGAGAATACTTGTGAGAGAGTTTGAAGGGAAATGTGGAAACACGAGATAGAAATTCAATCCAGCGAAGAATAAAGTTATGAGGATTGGAGGTGGAGATGAGGAAATGTGGATGAGGAATTGGTTTGTAGAAGTGTGAGAATGGAAACTTGAGGAGGTGAATGAATTCAAATATCTAGTAATGTTGGGTGGAAGGTAAGTAAGGGTGGGACGGAAAAAGGAATAAAGAACAGAGTGGTAGAAGGAATGAAAGTATTGGGGGGCCTAAGAAAAGTATGGAAAAAGGAAAAATTTCGAAAAAATAAAGATAAGAATGTTTGAATGTATGTGTTCACCTTCTGTATTGTATGTGTGTGAAACATAGACGATAAGTGCTCGGTCGAGAAAAAGTTTCAATGTCTTTGAGATGAAAGATTTGAGAGTGATATATAAATTGAGAAGGATTGATAGGATTAGAAATGAAAGAATTAGGGAGATGTGTAAATGGAAGAAGAGTGTAATTGATAGAGAGGAGGAGGATGTGCTAAAATGGTTTGGACATATGTGAAGAATGAAAGAGAACAGAATGATTGGCAAGGTACGTAGATCCGATGTAGATAGGGGAAGGGTAGGGGGAGGGGAAGGCCGAAGTGGGGATGGATGGATGGAGTGAGAGTGATTTTGATGGAAGGAATTTGAGTTTAGACGAGGGTAGAAGATTTGTGGAGACAGAGATGGAGGGAGGTGGTGAAAGCGTTGAAAGGTAAGAATAGTTATGTTTGTAAGGTATTTGTGGCGGGCACCACCTCACGAAAGTGGGAAAGGTGATAGTGATATATATATAATATATATATATATATATATATATATATATATATATATATATATATAATATATATATATATATATATATATATATATATATATATATATATATATATATATATATATATAATATATATATTATATATATATATATATATATAATTAACATCCGCATCCGCATCCTCATCAAAATTAACATCCGCATCCGCATCCGCATCCTCATAAAAATTAACATCCGCATCCGCATCCGCATCCGAACTTTTCGAAAATTCAACATCCGCATCCGCATCCGCATCCGCACTTTCGAAAATTCAACATCCGCATCCGCATCCGCATCCGCACTTTCGAAAATTCAACATCCGCATCCGCACTTCTCCAAAATTCAACATCCGCATCCGCATCCGCATCCGCAAATTGGAAAATATGACATCCGATCCATCACTAATATATACATATATATATATATATATATATATATATATATATATATATATATATATATATATATATATATATATATATATATATATATATATATATATATATATATATATATATATATATATATATATATATATATATATCTTTTAATATCAAAAATATTTTTAAAACTCTTAGATATATTATATATATATATATATATATATATATATATATATATATATATATATATATATATATATATATATATATATATATATATATATATATATATATATATATATATATATATATATATATATATATAATATATTTAAAGTACTGAAAATCTATTTATGTCTCATTTCATTGAACTATTCAAAGACTTCTGACGACTGAAGATATCTTTAAACTATTAATACACACAAAATATTTAGTTAAATGCAGAAGATTGAAACCGTTCGATTGCTATAAGAATTTTTTTGCCTGTTAAAAAACAAGCAGAAAATTCCATAGAATGAGTAGATAAGAGAACGGAAAATGTCTGTTAAAGGAAGGCTCAAAATGGTTTCCACATTCATTATTTAATTTTTTATGAGTTAACTTTAGGTCAATTAGCTTTTCACTAATTAATTTTTTAAGACTTGACCATCAGTAGGATAGGCCTTGAGGAATCTTATGTATTCGAAGATATATATATATATATATATATATATATATATATATATATATATATATATATATATATATATATATATATATATATATATATATATACACAGACCATGAAGAAATGCGTGTCGCACGATACATTCTCCCTGGAGGAAAATGCCACGAAAAATTTCA
>SEYY01012929.1:60000-62500 GCA_009176605.1 Armadillidium nasatum
TATATATATATATATATATATATATATATATATATATATATATATATATATATATATATATATATATATATATTATATATATATTATATATATATATATATATATATATATATATATATATATATATAATATATATATATATATATATATATATATATATATATATATATATATATTAATATATATATATATATATATATATATATATATATATATATATATATATATATATATATATATATATATATATATATATATATATATATATATATATATATATATATATATATATATATATATATATATATATATATATATATATATATATATTATATATATATATATATATATATATATATATATATATATATATATATATATATATATATATATATATATATATATATATATATATATATATATATATATAATATATATATATATATATATATATATATATATATATATATATATATATATATATATATATATATATATATATATATATATATATATATATATATATTATATATATATATATATATATATATATAGTGATGGCATCTGCATCAGCATCCGCACAAAAATCAACATCCGCATCCGCATCCGCATCCGCATTTTCGAAAATTCAACATCCGCATCCGCACTTTCGAACATCCGCATCGCAATCAACATCCGCATCCGCATCTTTCAAAAATTCAACATCCGCATCCGCATCCGAATCAGCACTTCTCCAAAATTCGCATCCGCATCCGCAAATTAGAAAATATGACATCCGATCCATCACTAATATATATATATATATATATATATATATTATATATATATATATATATATATATATATATATATATATATATATATATATATATATATATATATATATATATATATATAATATATATATATATATATATATATATATATATATATATATATATATATATATATGCGAATTGTAGATCAAGAATGAGGGTGAAGAGAGAACTATCGGATTGGTTTAGCATAGAGTGGAATTGAGACAGGGGTTTGTAATATCTCCATGTTATTTAATCTATTGATGAATGATTTACTTAGAAAAATGGAGAGAGAAGGGAAGAGTATTACGTTGAAAAATATGGAGGTGAATGTGAAGTGAATGTTTTACTTTTTGCAGATGATGCGGCATGTATTGGTGGCAGAATCTGGAGAAAAGATGAGAATACTTGTGAGAGAGTTTGAAGGGAAATGTGCAAACACGAGATTGAAATTAAATCCAGCGAAGAATAAAGTTATGAGGATTGGAGGTGGGGATGAGGAAATGTGGAGGGAGGAATTGGTTTGTAGAAGTGTGAGAATGGAAACTTGAGGAGGTGAATGAATTCAAATATTTAGTAATGTTGGGTGGAAGGTAAGGGTGGGACGGAAAAAGGAATAAAGAACAGAGTGGTAGAAGGAATGAAAGTAATGGGGGGCCTAAGAAAAGTATGGAAGAAAGGAAAAATTTCGAAAGAAATAAAGATAAGAATGTTTGAATGTATGTGTTCACCTTCTGTATTGCATGTGTGTGAAACATAGACGATAAGTGCTCGGTCGAGAAAAAGTTTCAATGTCTTTGAGATGAAAGATTTGAGAGCTATATATAAATTGAGAAGGATTGATAGGATTAGAAATGAAAGAATATGGGAGATGTGTAAATGGAAGAAGGGTGTAATTGATAGAGAGGAGGAGGATGTGCTAAAATGGTCTGGACGTATGTGAAGAATGAAAGAGAACAGAATGGTTGGCAAGGAACGTAGATCCGATGTAGATAGGGGAAGGGTAGGGGAATTGGAAGGCCGAAGTGGAGATGGATGGATGGAGTGAGAGTGATTTTGATGGAAGGAATTTGAGTTTAGACGAGGGTAGAAGATTTGTGGAGACAGAGATGGAGGGTGGTGAAAGCGTTGAAAGGTAAGAATAGTTATGTTTGTAAGGGAATTGTGGCGGGCACCACCTCACGAAAGTGGGAAAGGTGATAGTGAAATATATATATATATATATATATATATATATATATATATATATATATATATATATATATATATATATATATATATATATATATATATATTATATATATATATATATATATATATATATATATATATATATATATATATATATATATATAAATCGCATCCGCATCCGCATCCTCATCAAAATTAATCCGCATCCGCATCCGCATCCTCATCAAAATTAACTCCGCATCCGTCATCCGCACTTTTAAAAATTCAAAATCCGCATCCGCACTTTTCGAAAATTCAAATCCGCATCCGCATCCGCATCCGCATCCGCATCCGCACTTTCAAAAATTCAACATCCGCATCCGCATCCGCACTTCTCCAAAATTCAACATCCGCATCCGCATCCGCATCCGCAAATTGGAAAATATGACATCCGATCCATCACTATATATATTATATATATATATATATATATATATATATATATATATATATATATATATATATATATATAT
>SEYY01012929.1:65000-68095 GCA_009176605.1 Armadillidium nasatum
AACATAACCTTATGGTACAATATAAGCTCTTATAAATACACAAGGAAATTAAAAATAAAATACTATAGATTATGTGGATTAATTAAATAGAAAATCGCAAATTTTGAGATATGTATTTTATATATTCGTACCATTTATAATGCTAATTTATTTTATTTTTCTTTCTTTCTTATAGGTTAAGATCGTATTGCGGTAATGATCAGTAAATTGTTTGTAAAAACTTTTATAACATTTGGTTTTAGAAATTTTTATTAATTTCTTATAAAAAATAAATAATGAATTAAAAAAATAAAAATAAAGATTGTTAATGATAAAGTATTTATTTTAAAATCACTCACAAACGCGCGCGCGCGCACACACACACACACATACGCACACACACACACACACACACACAGACACACACAGACACACACACACACAGACAGACAGACTCAGACACATACAAATATATATACACAGGGAAATTTATATATATATATATATATATATAATATATATATATATATATATATATATATATATATATATATATATATATATATATATATATATATATAGTTCTGATTATAGTATAAATAGAAGTGCTCCTCTTGAGCTTAATTTTCAGCAAGAACAGAAAAACAAATAATGATCGTAGCATTTATATTATGAGATTAGTACAATTAACAAGATTTCTTATTATGATATTAGTATAATTGACATGATATCTAACGTTTCGGCTATAATAACTTTAGCCATCATCAGAGAACTCTGAAAGTAGAAACAAACACAGTAAGTATGAAATGTTCGAATTACTAAATTCATAAAAAATAAAAATAAAAATAATAAATAACAAAAAAAAAATAATAACACATAACACAAGAATAAACAAAAAATAAAATTAAACAACATAATTCAAGTAAATAAGCAGAATTGAAAAGAAATTAGTGAACATCTAGATGAAATTTATTGATAATGTAGTTGGTTGTTAAAAAAAAAAGAGTATAACAATATAAAACATATAAGCACACATTTAAACATACATATACAATACACATACACACACACACACACATATATATATATATATATATATATATATATATATATATATATATATATATATATATATATATATATATATATATATATATATATATACCGGAGGCCACCAACTCTCAAGTGGTGATGGGGTAAGGGGTTGACGAGGGCTATTTTTGGATGTTGCCCCTCTGGGCTTCTCCGAGGATACTGTTGAGATGATATAATTATTATTATCGTTAAAAAAAGGACGTATTGTTCTGAAGTAGTGTTTATTGTGTGTAAAAGGAGGATAAAGGAGGTTTATATATATATATATATATATATATATATATATATATATATATATATATATATATATATATATATATATATATATATATATATATATATATATATATATATTATATATAATAATAATATAATATATTAAAAAAAAAAAAAAAAAAAAAATATTTGTCCATATTTATTTAAATTTAAAAAATATTTTTAATCATATAAAAATTTATATTTAGATGACAAATAAGCATGTTTTATTTGCATATTTATACAAAAAAAAATTTACTTGAATAAAATATTTTGTTTAAATAAATAAGAAAAAAAAAAAACAATTGTTCGGTGTCTTATGATAAAGAAGAATGCAAATATCTGTTTGTTTAATAAAAAAGCAACTTTATTCTTGCTATACTTCTGTCTCCGGCATTGTTTATTCGGTTGCCTCATATGATGGTAAGCCAAGTAATAAACCATAAACACGAGAATAGCCTCAGCCTTTTCATATTAAACGAACTACAACTCGAAAAACACGCCAAACATTCTCTTAAAAAAAAAAAAAAAAAAAAAAAAAAAAAAAAAAAATTTCGAACATGTTAAAACGCCTCATTCAAAATGCAACCAAAAAGGCAATCCCCCAAGGAGATTTTAAGAGCCTACCCTTTTTACTTCTTCTTTTTTCCACCAAACTTCGTCGTCACCAAAGATGAGAATTTCTCTCGCTATATCTCTTAAAATCTCGTGAATGCTCGTAAAATTGACATCAAATTGATTTGCTTACGTACTTATGTAAAGAGCATAAAAGAAGCTTTTCAAAAGGTGGCGAACGTTTCATCAAAGTTTACTTATACTTTATGAATTTAAGGAATGTATTTTGCTTTATATGTAGTATGAAAATTAAAATGTTCCTCACTGAATTCTATAGTAATAATAATAATAATAATAATAATAATAATAATAATAATAATAATAATAATAATAATAATAATAATAATAATAATTCAAAAATTTTACAGGTTTTAAAATTTAAAAGTTAGGTCCTATTACTAAATTCAATAATAAACATAACATAATATAGTGGCTGTCCAGTTTTCTAAAAGGGGCTGCTAGGGGAAACACTGTGGTTTCCTTTGAGCCCCAATATTTAATACATCAATATATATATAATTATACTTTATTTAATACAGGTTAAGATAGGTTACTGCTAGAGTAACAAAAAGAAATTTTGATCGTGCAAGTAACGATAGCAATGACGTTACTTATGATGTTTACTATGATAAACTGGTAATAATAATAGTAATGATGATATATACTTAAAATAATACTAATAATAAGAATAATAGTGTCAATAAGAATATAATAATAATAATAATAATAATAATAATAATAATAAATAATAATAATAATAATAATAATAATAATAATAATAATAATAATAATAATAATAATAATAATAATAATAATAATAATAATAATAAAATAATAATAATATGATAACTACTAATAATATTAATAGTAATAATAGTTGTAATCTGTAATTATAATCGAAAATAGTAACAATAAACAAAATGATAATAATAGTAATAAAAATAAAAATAATAAAAATAATAATAGTAATAATAATAATAATAATAATAATAATAATAATAATAATAGTAATATAATAGATGAATAGTAATATGATAGTAATAATAATAATAATAATAATAATAATAATAATAATAATAATAATAATAATAATAATAATAATAATAATAATAATAATAATAATAGTAATAATAAGTAATAATAATAATAAT